>JABCMJ010002977.1:0-29567 GCA_014822125.1 Arbutus unedo
ACAGTTCTACTCTGTCATCATGGTCCTTAATCATGAAATTGATGAGGAGAGCAAAATTATTCCTAAAGCATACCACTTCAGCAAGTGTTGGATGCATGAAAGGCATAGGCGCAAATTGGATTAGCCCAAACTGCTTGGCCAATCGACTAGGACTGTAGTTTTCAAAACTACACTTGGCAAATTGATAACCCAATGGGTATATATTTGAGAATGAGTAAGTTGACCCATATATTTTTTTGTTCCTTGGCTTCCTCAGTGGACAAAGAGGGGTCGGCGAAGGGAAATTGTATCCTTGATTATGAATATTTAAATTCATTAAAAGAGAAAAAGTTAGGGCAATTTTCTTTCTTAACAGAATATAGAAAAAAATAAATTAATACATCTGAAAAGAGGCCTCTGTATACTTTGGAGAAATGCCAAGAGGAGACTATGCATAACTATGGCGAGAGAAATCCTCATTCAGAGAACTATTTATTGTGATATCCGTGAGTTGTGGAAAGTAAGCATACAACCGCACATGGAATACCCAAAATGGGCCACCAACGCTATCTGCAATCTTCTTGTCCACTAGCGAAAATAAGTCTTTGTACAAAGTCCCCAGGACAAAGGAGACTAAGGTTAATTTTTTTATTGTGGGCCAGGCAAATGGTCAAGTATAAATATTCTCCGGTCACCTTAAAACCAGGAATACAAAGTAAACATTTGCGCACAATGTAGATAGAAATTAATCTTTTCATGCACATAAGGGGACCAACCAAATTTACTAGGACAAAATGTATCAATTGCCTCTGTATGGCTTAAGCCACTAGGCATAGTAAAGACATGCTCAACTTCGTTATGTCGGAATTCGCAGAGAAGTTTTTTTTTTTTTTTTTTCAAACAAGTAAACACAATACAAAGAAAAATAACGGAAAGTAGAAACTTACAATACTAATTTCAGGTATCTAAAAATTGGCAGTCGAGGCTAGTGATTGACACTATATTCTTAAAGCAAATTCGTTCCCCACAAAGGTGCCGATGGGTTCCTTGAACGATTGCTTCCCAGTATACAACGACTATCGTTGAGTAAAAGTCGCACTCCAGTTTACTCAACAAGTGAACCAGAAAACTATGTAGATCTCTCGGAATGGTTGTATAATAATGATATGGTTAGTGCACTAGAATGCTATCTATTTTTCATATATTAAAATGAGGGGAGGACTTCTCTTTTTATAGGTGTATTGGTGTCTCTTCGGAGGGATATGACTCTTTAGAGGGATGTGTCTCTTTGAAGGGAGGTGTCTCTATTTGGAGGGGCACTTAACCCGAATCGAAACGACCTTTGGGATAAAACTTCTTTGGGCCAAAGTCTCTTTTTCTTCCTCCTTTGGGCCAAAGCCTAATATGAATTTAAACAAACCCATAAAGAAAAAATTGATTTGGGCCCAACCCAAATATCATAGATTTGGTGCTATTATTTGGGTTTAAAATGTTTTTCAAACATTTTTCCAACACGTTAGGGGTCAACAAAGCATTTACATCTAAGCATTTCAATGAAAGGCGAGTAAGGAGAACAATGTTTAAACAATCAATAAAAGTAGTCCACGTGGAAAGACCATTGCATTACAATGTTGCATCCCATAGTCAATTATTGATTTCAATGGGATGAATAGATAATTAAATCATCTCCCAAATACCTAATTTTTCCGGTCCTTGTACAAATAATCTTGCATGCTGGAACTCAGTCAACCCATGAAACTTTTGAATGAATCCAAGAAGGGAAATAAAATTTCCTTTTCCATCCAGACCAGTTAAAATGAGAGAGTTAAAAGAAGAAAGGGGTCCTCCTCGTGGGCTGGTCTACTCATTATTTGTGTTCATACATTTATTCATTATTATAGTTAGCATACTATAGATAACAATGGACGTTAATGCTGTAGTCCGCATCTTTTACTAAATAGGATAGGAGAAATGGGAACTCAAAACAAGCTACTAGGCAAGAAGAGCTCAAAGACGGGGCCTAGAATACAACGAGAGGTGGAATTAGGGCACGGACTGAGATACCGGTTACGTGCTTCTGTTTTGGCTAAATCTCTGATCTATTAAGGGAATCGAGTTCCTTATTTTTTTGAAGAAGTCTAAGATATTTTCTTAGGCACCATTGCAAAAATGTGGCAAGAAGATCGGAAGGTAAAGAAAACTTAGCTTTTTACCTGTTATATCATCCACTCAAATTAATAATTGAATTTGAGTGAATGAGGGGGGCATTATTTACACCATAGTTTTAACATCTATCGAGAATAATGAGGTGACAGTGCCAAGAGACCAAATAGTTAAGAACTCTATTTATACACGCCAAAAGTCACGACACCTACTGAAAAGATGATGATGTGACAGTACCAAGGCATCCAAACAGTTGTTGACTCCTTAATTATTCACCAATAAGAATAAGATATGACACTACGCAATGGAGCTACACACACCCAATTAAAAGGAATGGGATACCCAAACAATGAAGTTTAGGCTTCTGGGGGACAGTTAATTAACTGCTAGAGGGGCTTACGTGCACATAACTCAAAACGACAACATTTCATGTGCATGCGAGGCTATCCAATTGTCATGCATTTTCCATGCATGAAGAAGAGGAACACGAAGAGACATGAGTCGTGAATGCAAGAAGTGAAGGAAAACATAGAAGAAATGGTTGAGCACAATGATCATGGTCTGCCCCTACATCCAAGAAGAGTTAGCGTCTTCAAATTCAAGCGGAAAATCTAGAAACAAAGAGTGCCAATCACTCAAGATGGTCTATATATAGGAGGAACAGTTAGAGAGAACGGACCAAACATCCCTCATAACATTCGCTTATTTTTTATACTTACCTTTCCTTTACATGCATAATCGTAGCAATCATTGTACTTAGTTTTAGTCTTAGTCTATAACAGTATGAGTAATCAGTTAGAGTTAATTTGAAGCAGATGGACTATCTTGTAACCACAATTGAATGTAAGTTTGTCATCACATTTACCATTTGAAATCATTTCATTTCACATTCCTTGTGAATGTTCATTTTTTGTTTTTGGTTGACACTTGAAAGAAATTCTCTTAATTGTGGTAAAAGAACAAGTAACATAAACATCTGATAATTGTTAGTTTTAACTATCACATTAATTTTTTTTTTGAAAAAGATAATTACAAATCTTTTCTGTCACGTTCGCGCATAAATTTAGTCCTGAAAAACATTTGAGTCAACATCAGTTGATGATTTTTTGAGCATGCCAAATAGGCATGTGTCGATACACTTAAGTTTTAAGTAAGAAAATTAGAGACGGTGAAGGACTCCAAGAGTCCTGCGAAAAAAGAGTGATGGTTCTCTTGTAGTGGTTTTGTCTAGTTTCAAACACAATGAGTCCAAAAGAAAAAAATTGAAAGCAGTTGAAGAAGACAAAAGGAATGAGAGACAGTTACTGTTACAGTTTACCTAATTCAAATTTAAACTTGAAGGAGAAAAATAAAAGCAATTGTCCTTGGACAATATAAATATGTTAAGATGCAGCCTAGTAATAGACATCGACACACTAATCAATCTTAATTATTTCTCTTTTGCTTGTAGGAGTGATGTTGTAACTTAAAAAATTTGTTTCACGCCAAAGTCTTTTTTGAGATTTGATAATTTCATTTTTATTGCTTTTCTTATTTGATTTCGAATGTACTCGTACTTCTGGTGAAGTTATAAAACACAATGTTGAATTATAAATTCAATTTTCTAACAATTCGCATTTTCAGTACCACTATTTTGTTGTTGTTGTCATTATTTCCTCTCTGTCGACAAAATAAAAATTTTAGCAACAGCCATGCAAAATTCAATTAGCAACAAATCAAAGAGAAACAGTTAGCACACGCTCCAGATTCGTGCAGCTTTTGAAAACTCTCAGTAACCTAATCAGTCTAAACAGTACAAAGAAATTGGGAATTAACATCTGACCATTATACATGTATAAACTAACAAGAACCAAATTGTCACCCCAGCTAAATTCGTCATCATTTGAATCATATTGGACTATTGGTTTGCATAAACAAAACTTTTATCACAGATAAATACATAAACATAAATATAGAGACTAAACTCATTCAGTTCGGTTCTAATCGTGATTCTTAGGTACATAAACAATAACCAAACCACAATTACCAATTCGAACGTTTTCGAACCATAACCAGACCACCTAACTGCAGAACCAGATCAAATAGTACAATTTGGTCAAATTCGGATAAGTTTACCAATTCTAACAATTTCTACTTCGATATCTGGTTTCTCCACTAGCTCTTCAATTCAATCACCGTAAATTACACAACATTTTTACCTAGTCCGGGCATCCACCTCGGACGATAAGTTATAAATATAGAACAGAGATCTCTTAACCAGAAGATTATGTAGAACACCTCGGACGATACAAGCCAACAATCGAGGTTGTTGGACCTCAAACAAAAACGACATCAAATATGAATGTTCGTAACCAGTTGAGAAATATTCTCACCTGAGATTAAATACAAATCTATTGCTACAACTTTACATATCAGATCACAGATTTCGGTGCCACATCACTGAATGGTCAATAAGATCAAGTCACTACTTCAAACCACCCCAAAGTGGAACCATCCACTCGGGTTTAGAAATGAATGGTGTTTCGCAGGTGTCTTATCCAGTTCTCACCCCCACTATTTAAAGGGAAAAAAGAGCACACAGAAACCCATAATTGTGAGGATACTGCATGTCTTCAAATGTTATTGAGCTTTCACATGTGATCGACTAGACACACCGCGCAACAACTTGACAAACCCAAGGAAACTCAGTTTTCCATCTGCTTGCCTAATCCAGTCGTGAAGAACAGCATGAACAGGGACGGATGGGCCAACACCTAGATCCTGAAATAATTTCCAACTTCAAACGTCAAGCAGCGTATCGTAGTTAATGTTAGTAACTTTTTGTTAGAAGTGTTAGAATCACTGGTCCTACGTGCATGTCATCTATCTATCTGTGTTATATGGACTCTTCCTACTTCATAAGTACTCGCGTCAAGTACTCTAGACTCTAATAAAGGTACGAGATCAGTGTGCAACATGTTTTAGTTGGACTTTTCCAAACTTCCATATTTTCTTATTTAAATTCACAAATTATGCTTATGGCACCTACATTTGGGTGAATGCCCAAAGATAATCTAAAAAGGAAAAAATATAAAAATTATAAAGCATTTGAATAGCTTGGTATGTCCCTGTTTCCTTGAAACCGAAATGAGATGAATCCACTACTTAAACACTAACCTGCACCCAAGACCCTTACCCAAGTCCACACGTGTCCAGACAGTGCTTATGACACAGAGATTTGATGTCTAGTTGCAAGTAATTGAGGTCTAAACTAGGTTGTAAAAGCTTGCTGATAAGGGTTGTACATTTGTGAGCTGCTCTTCTATTGCATATAAGTAGGTTGTGTGATGTTTTAAACTTTTAACTAATGCATGAAAGTTTTTAAGATCTGAAATAGTTTATTTTAACCATATTATAGGTTTATTTTTACCATATCAGTGGTTTATGTATCATATATTTTCATTTTTTCAGTGATGCTCATCAGTTTCATTTTTCTTAAAATTATGGCGCTAATGCCACTGACTAATAATAATCAAGCCACGCTATTTTAAAGTTAAAGGCCATATTGCCCTCAAACAGTTGGATTATCAAGTGACCGCAGTCAACTGTATCTCTACCCTTTTCCATCTCTACGTGTGGCTGGGCTCTCTCCCTCTCTCTTCTCCCAAATTCCATAAACCCACAAACCCGTTCTGGTTTTCACCATTTGCACTCAAATCTTGCACTTGCGTGCAATAATTTGCAAATGAAAATGACGAAAGGGAAATTGGGGATGATTGTGGAGTTAAAGGAGCTAACATAAATAATAAAATGGTCAAACATGTTATGGGACTGCAGAGGTGTTATGTTAGCTGGTTGCTGGGGCAGGGCATAGTGCTATGGTGGAGGAGCTTTCAATTGATGGCAGAGAATCAAAGCTGGGGTTGTCCTTCACATTTTAGGGGCTTGGAATTGGGGTAGCTCCCTGGGCTTTGCAGAGGAAGTGTTAGGCGGCGATTTTGAAAGTGGATTTGATCTCCACGGTGCTTTGGATATGGGGATGTGGCAGTACTGGTGGTGCGAAGTTGGTCTGGGTGCCAGTGCTGAGGAGGAGACGATCAGCCAAAAGCCAGAAATTCGTGGAGAGAGCGAGTAGAACGCAAGAGGACAGAAGTGGCCACATGAAGAGAGGAAGTAAGGGAAGATTGCAGGATAGTGTGAAGCTGTGACTAGTTTGAGGCAGTTCGTCTTGTCATATATATATTGTGTGGCTCCATTATTATCATTCGCCACATTAGGACTACCCTTTCTATAAATTATGCTATCTACAACTGTTTCTACGCACAGCAAATCCGAAATCACAAGACATTTTTGTCCCCAGACCTATCCCGGATGTATCCTAATTTTCTGAAAGTTGTTTTGCCCCAAGTGCTTACCTATACAGTGTCCAAATCCCTGCTGCTTAAAATGTAGGTAAACATTTGTTGTATCCCAACACTTTGGTCTTCCATATTATCAAGAATTGTTTTGGGTGACCAATAAAATGATCTAACTTACTGAAGCCAGTTCCTCGATGACAATAGCCCTGTTGCCATCCTTGTCAAAAAGCTCATAAGCGCAACGAGCATGTTGTTCCCACCAACCAAGAGACTCGAGCTGATGGATACTTAATGCAGCTGCACAGAATTCCTCAAAATCCATACGTCTGTACTGAAGTCCATTAAGCTGCCATAAAAGAAGAGAAAACACAGTATCTCTCTAAACGTTAGAACACATGCAGAAAATATAATTGTTCGCAACATCCAGCATAATTACATAAAAGACGTACTGATACAAGAAAATCGAGGACACGAGATTCCTTCATAGCATCTGTTGCGTATTTTGTCAAGGCCTGACCAAATAAAAAATACTTGAGAGGAACTTCATATAAAACACGATAAGGTAAAGAAATATAAAATATTTATGCTTCAACCAACCGCTTTAATATTATCCAAGCTTATGGTGCCACTTTTAGTTGGTTCCAATAGTGCAAACTGTTCCTTCAAATAAAATAGCTCATCCCCTGTCAATGTATTGGCCACAGCCTGCCAAATAACAATGAAGAAAACAAATGGGAAATTAACAACAAAATATTTATGGGAAAAATGTGACATGCCAAACGGAAAACACGGATTACAATATAAGACGAACAATGCAATTTCAGAATCACAGTACGCAGAATGTTGAAAGACAACTTAATGGAAGCACTACTTCTGACGACCAATGGAACTACATCTCACGACCAACTCTTTTTTTTTTTTATATAACTAAAAATAACAATAGATGGAAGAAGCATCAAAGGTGATCCAAACCATGAATAAAACAGTACATCAGGAAAGCGAAAAAAAAACATGCATCCGCAACCCTGATGCACTCAAAACACTCCCAATGGGGTATGCTATACGCTATAAAGTCACTTTCTGTACTTCAATTATTACTAGAACCAATCGTCTCTTTAAAGCAGTTAAGCATACCGGCGATATCTTAGATGCTTGAGAATGCAATGTACTAAATCTAGGAAAAAAATCACATCTTCTGCAGAGTTAATAACTCCTGCGCATGCAATTTACTAATATCTAAGAGAAAATACACATCCTCTGCAGAGTTAATAACTCCTATATTATGAGGCATCGACACTCTTAGGAGGTCGGTGCATCTGTGTCGTACACGCGGGACATGGGGATATGCTGAACATATATGGGTTTTGCAACATCAGATTTTAATATTCCTTAACGGGAGACATGGCAGAGACACGGAGGATATGAAGGAACTTCCAGGACATGGTGGGGTGGATTTTGTAAATTTTGGGGGTAGATATTCATAATTTAAAAAGTATTGGGGCCAAAGGTGTAATATGAAATATTTGTGTATGTATACGGATATACACCATCCGTTGAAGCCCAAAGAAAAATTTATAGTACTTATGATGTACGTATGCATAACTTGCAAAATTATTTTAAAAAATGCCACGTCTCCACTGTGTCTTTGCCGTGTCCATGTTCCCATTTTCTGAGAATTAGTGTCCTGTGTCCGTGTCTGTATCAGTGCTATATAGCTTGTGTAACAAGCAAATGATGCCTGGTTTCAAGGAATCATTTCAGCACCAACATCCATTTAAAGTGGATGATAACCTGGCTGTTTAATTACAAAACAATTGACTAATTTCACAAAAAAGGTTTTTTTCAGAACGTAGTTCCATGGACACCCTTAATTTAAGTTGTTTTACACATTTCGTCTTCCCAAAATACAAATAATCAGCAGCATATATGAGAGGAAGAAAAATGCTCAGTGCCTCACTCCATTTGACTCAAAACCATGTAGAGAAGGAAGACCAAACCATGGTATCAATAAGGATTTGGAAGGAACCTCTTCTTTTTTTCTTTTTTCTGAAAGTACTCTTCATGCAAACAGTTATTAGCTAAATCCTAAATATTTATCTATAGTACAAGGCATATTAAAAGATCATTAATAAATTATGCTATGTTCCACAGTCTTGGATTCAACACAATAAAAGAATTATCTGATGGCCCTGACAAAATTTCTTGCATAGAATTACGGGATCAAAACACACAAAAATCCATAAACATCAACAAGCTTCCCCTCAGAATAGCTACATGACTATAATCAAACTACTGATGCTGCTTCTATTCCAAACATCCATCATCCTCCTCAATCTAATATTATGATGCAGCGTAGACTGATTCTGTAATTGTCCAATTCTAACCTATAATAAAATACAAAGGCCTTGCAATATAAAAGTTCCCAGAGAATTCATTACAGAAATACATGACCTGGATTGTACATTGTACGAAACAAAAACTTCATTCTCAATTCTGCGAGAACTTTGGTGAAATCTTGCATCTGCTTCTTTTTTATGCAAGTTTTATTTTCCCAGAGTGTATCCTGATTCCTAACAATGCCATCTCAGAAGCATTGAAAGTCGAGTCCTAAATTAAAAAACTATACAAAGGTTTTGTATCGAAGGCTCATATCAGTCATGCGCAGCACATGAACTGTAAATGAAAAAGCACCAGTTGATGTCTAAAATTTGCTCCTGATTTTATTTTTATCACAAACTTTTTTTTCTTCAGCTTTAATCTGCTACTTCCTTGAGTGAATGCATAAGATAACAAGAATAAATGATCAGGAAAGGTAAACAAGACTAATGATCAGTAAAAGAAAAGATAAACATGCACAGAACTTAATTAAATCGAAACCATCCAGACTGATGCTGTTCCTGTGCACTGCTTTTCCAACAACAAACTTTTGAACTTAAAAAAACAAAATTGAAGCTAATAAAAAGGAAAATTGCATAGCAGTTTCAAAAGGAATCCCCAAGTGAGAATTCATGCAGACACAGCCAATAAAAGAATGACACAAAAATATCATTTCTTTAGCAGCATATACGCACCCTTAAAGCAGCTTTTCGAAGAGCAGACGAGCGCAAATAAGCCTTCATGAGTTTAATAATCAGTATATCCAGTGGAACTTTTTCGTCATTGTTATTTTTAATCCATGGATGACCTACAGGGGAACATTTTAAGTAATGTTTCCAAAATATAGAGAACAAACTCAGAACTTATCAAAGGAGTTGAGACTAACTTAGTGCTTGAGCAGCTGTCATTCTTTTTCGTGGGTCCTTGTTCAATAAGCGTTTGACAAAGTCTTTTGCCTCAGAAGACAGAGAAGGCCAAGGTGGTTCATCAAAACTTGGATCAGCTTTTAAGACGGTCCGAAAGATCCCAGATTCAGTTCGAGCCCAAAACGGACGGCTGCCACACAATAGGATATACGCAATTACACCTACACTCCAGACATCAGCCTCTGTACTATAAGACCTATGTAGCACTTCTGGTGCCACATAATATGCACTGCCGACGATGTCATTAAGCCTCTCCTCTACAAGTTAATTGGCATGTTAAGACCTATTAACCGTTTAACACATAAAAGTACAAGACAGCAGTATTATCCATAATGGAGTAAGGACTAACCTGGCATCACAAAATCTGACAAGCCAAAATCTATAGCCTTCAATTGTGAGTTCTCATCCTTGGACGAAAACAAGAAATTCTGATCCAGCAATTCACTAGAGTTAGATAAGAACACCGATGATGAAAACAAATACAACTGTAAAAACCATATACATTAGAAGTTGACCAAAACTGCTGAAACGGAGCTGAAACAGATGTCTTAGTCAACAACTAATCATGTGCGCAAATAGCTTTCACCCAAATTTAACAATCTTAAGCACAAGAACAATTATGAGGGAGACCTTAAACGGCTGCCATTATCTTACTCTAGAATATTCTCAAAAGTTTATTTTTTGATCCAAAAAAGAATCGCAAATCAGAGAGCTTACCCAGGAGACCTTCCAAATTTAAAAATCTATTTACATTTACTTTCCCCGTAAACTAAAGAAAGTGCCAATACATTTGACAATCAAGCAGGCATAGATCTAGTGCTCAACAAATCATAGAGGAATGTCAACTTGAAAATATCTCCCACCTCAGGCTTAAGATCCCGGTGCACCACACCCTGGAGATGGCAAAAAGAAACAGCATTCAATATTTGAATCAGGACAGCCTTTGCATCATCTTCTGAGTACTTTCCACCCCTGCAGAATAGAAGACACGGTTAAGTAATGCAAGTATATGTTATTAACAAGTGCCCAGTTTCATTTTCTCAAAATGCTCCCATTTGTCGACCCACCATGATATCATAGTGTCAACAATCAAGAAGAATAAAAGAATAAAAAAAGTACAAAACCTGTAGGAAGCTAACACCAAAAATATACCTTGATAGTATTCTATCCAAAAGCTCTCCACCTTCACATAGCCTGAAATGGATAAAAATTCATCAAAGCCTGCGACAGATTAACTTAGTACAAGCAAGCATTGTATACGCCAGTTTATATGACAATATGAAATCAAAGTCAGTTATCAATACAAACATTATTTCCGTATAGCTTTGAGAACACAGCTGGTAACTTAAGATGCAATGTCATCCCCATATCCATCAGACTAGTTACATATGTAAATACCAACAATCATCAGGTTAACAAGCCAGTTGTATTATCCATTTAATAAGATGAAGTTCAACAAAGGGTGAAGATTGAAGCTTACTCCATCACTATGAAGACATTTTCATGGTCTTCAAATGCATCATAAAATTGGACAAGATTGTTATGTCCTGTTAAAGCTCTCAATATTTTCACCTCCCTTCTTGCATCCTCTATCGCTATGGCAGTGGTCATCTGGTTACAAGAAATAACAATTCCTAATTAGCCACACGGATTGGAAGAAGGAAACTAAACATAAACAATGCACTGTAAGCTACCAAGACATCAAACATAGCTATTTAGATAATCAAACAAACGAACAGAAAATTTGTATGAAAATGAGTGGCTGGGGATCAAACAACAAACTAACACAAGAAAGGATCAATCACAACGTCAACCAAAATAAATCATACTCCTACAAGAGAAGAAAAGATAACATGCTGAATAGGACTTCAAAATGTCAACCAGAGTAGCAGTATGTAATGCAAGGTAAATGGTATCATGTAAGCTATGCAGATCACCATGTGGCAGGTCATGCAAGTTGCAACCTCATCATTAACCTTCAAAACATGACTAGACCAAGTGTCCACCAAGCCCTTTGCAGCTAGATGTGTGGCCAAGATGACAACATCTGCCACCTGCAACCACATGCTCAGCTCTCCATGGCTCACCATGTGATCTTCACCAGGGGCACCTAGGTACTCTGCTACAGATGATTGGAGGCTAGAGATGAAGGCTTGTCAAGACAGTAGCCCACTCTTACGCGTGTACTTGAACTATGACCAATATAAAGAGAAAAAACCACGACACGAGATGATCAGCGTTGACCCAAGACAAACCTTAGATGCTACATTACATTACAGTATTAGTGTATTACACTATCATTCCAGTCCATATGCAGCTCCCCTGGTACAGGTCCTGAGACTTATCACAAATACACAGTGCGACCACGTATGATACTGGCCAATGTTTGCCATGGGCATATTTGGTAGATAAGAACCTAGACGCTGTCTAAGTAAAGCTAGCTCCTCATCAACCTTAAACCCCATGATACAGACCCCAATGTTTGACAAGGGACAGGTTTTGTCAAAATGAACTTACAAAGGAACAGAATTGGTGATTGATAATTCCATCTGTAATGATAAACTCTGTAATATTAACCAAACCAAACGTCAGAATGAACACTCAAATTGAATAATAGTAAAGTTCCAGCTTCATTCCAGCGAACCATACAGTACCCAAGTCTACTTAGACCATGTAACTAACAGGGGCAGATTTGGATTTTCATCAATACAAACCAGCTCATAAGACCAAGATTTTTCTTTCTACCTACAGATCTGATCCCCAAACAACTAAACCAATCAACTAAAATCTGCACTCCAACTAGTACAGAATCACATGGATCACACATACTGATCTAGAATCAATAATTCACAAGATATATAGAGAGCAAGTTAGAAAATGCCAAACCTTTGCTTTGGGGATGACTTTGACTGCCACTTCTTGTCCCTTGAGCTCACCCTTCTTGACGTTGGCCTTGCAAGTATACCCAAAATGCCCCCTCCCAACCTCCTCCCCCATCTCATACTTGTTCCCAAAATCCTTCGAGAATCCAAAATTCTTATCGAGCCCCAAACCGCCGCTGCCATCCTCCGCCTCCTCATTGCTCTCCGGAATCGCCGCCGCATTCGGCTTGACCGACCCGTGCCGCCTCGCCCACACCGCCCTAATGTGCTTCGCCGGCGACGGTGGGGGGAACGGCCGCTTGAAGAACCTCTTCGGCGTCGTTGAATTAGTCGCCGGAGATCTCCCCGGCGACTTCTTCGAGAACAAATAGTGCGCCGGACTGGGGCTGTAAAACGGAAAGAAAGGGGATCTCTTACCTACATCCCCTTCTACTTTCTTCTTCTGCTGGATTTGTAGGGTTTGGGCATTATCAGATGGTTTAGTGATGTCTTTAACAGGGTTACCGTTACCCTTGACTGGAATGGGGTTACCATTACTGGAGATATTGGTTTCTGTGGGTGGTTTGGAGGTGCAAATACCCATTTGTGATTCAAAGAGCTCGCCCCTCCAAACACAAGCACTTTGAACCAAATTTATCTCACATTAGGATTTAATTTTGATTTTAATTCCGATAAGACAAAATTTGAAATTCTCTACAAGTATTCTGTGTCTGTATTACTTTATTTGTGTGGGGAAATGGCGGTGTTGGGAGGAGGGAAAAAGAGAAGAGAAGAGAGAGAGAGAGAGAGAGAGAGAGAGAGAGATGGATCTGGAGATGGTGATAAAAAGGAAACGACGATTTGCTTTTGTCTTAAACTGTTGTGGATTCAACTCATCAGTATCAATTTAAATAAATAAAAAAGAAGCGTAAATCAACAACCTGCTATGCCTCAAGTCCTACGTCATTCGACACGTCTACGTTGCCTGGTTCGATTTGATCCCTCATGTTTTTTACGGACTGGAGTTTCGAATTCTTTATTGAATTTTTTTCGAGAGTCGGATTAAATTTGGAGATAAGTATTGAAAAAAATCAAGAAACAGGTCAGACGAATTTTATTATATCTGTTTTGTTTCTCGTCTGTTTTAAAGTAATTATTATTTTATTTTTAAATATAAATATTTATAATTTTACATTAAGGTATTAGAATTTAGAATTTTTTTATTTTATGTAAAGATAAAGATAAATTTCAAATTCAAAAATTGAGAACGAAAATAGTCAAATCTGTTTTGTTGCCGTCACTATACATCCTCCCCTTAATTTTCATGTTTCAATTTTAAGTTTAATTAGCACACAACCAGAGATATGTAAAAGATTTCAGCATGAGTTTCTAATATTGAAATTAAATTATTTTACATCAATTTGGGCATGAGTTTCTTCAAGTAAGATCAGATTTTTTAACGTCAATATAATATAGTAATCTTTTAATTTTATTTTTTAAAATTTTAACTTTAATTTAATATAGTAATTTTTATTTTTTTTAGTATAATGAATTTCTAACGCACTTTTGCCATTATTTTAGAAAAAATTAACATGCAAAGTAATACTTAGCACATTTTTATAGGTGTCATAAATGATTAAATATCATTAAAAAAATAACTAAACCACTTTAAATAATACTTTTCAAAATAACAGAAATTAAAACAAAAATCATAAATTTGTGAATTCATCAAATCTATTAAAATGTTAACGGTTAATTTAATAAATTTTTAAGAGTTAAAGACTTCCTTTGTTATACTAAAAAAGTTAAAAATTCTTCAGTATTGACTTGTATCCAAAAGTTTTTTCTTTCATCTAAAATATGAGAGCTACAAATGAATGGGAGCATAATTTTTTATTCAATGTATTTTTTTACTTTTTTAGTATAACAAAGGAAGTCTACAACAATATTACTAAAATGATATATTGTTTAACGATGAAAATAATTTTCAACATTGTTATAGTGCTAGTACTTCATTTTTTTATTTTTATAAGTGACAGCACGATCAAAAAAATATAAAAATACATTAAAAATATTTTCTAGATCTTCAATGATTAATGCAACATAGATAATGATACTTACTTAGTTAATAAAAATTATGAAAATAGAATACTTAAAAAAGATACGGCTGATAAATAGAACTCTCCGATTAAATATATTTAAACGTAAATCCGTATGATTTAAAATTTTTATTCGTAATTGCATTTCAAATAGATGAGAAAAGGGATTTCGCTGATACTAATATGTGAGTTTGGGTTGATTTTTTATTCGATGAAGGTTTGGAGGAAGATGTGGTTGTATCAATCTTCTAACTTAGATTTATGCTTCTTGTATATATATATTTTTTTTGTTTTCACTTAATTTAAGCTTGGAATTATTATTAAATTATTTAATCCTAAAATTCCTTGTAAAATGAGTTTCAAATAGATTGATTAAATGAGTCAAATAAGTTTACGTATATTACTCAATAAGTTATTCATTAATATCACAAATTACTACAATCCACAATATATTTGTAACGATCGGACTTTTTAAATATTTCATAAATAATTTTGAATTATTTATTGAAATTCTTTTTGTATTTCATATTTAATTTGATAATAATTAGTTTAGTTATTCGATCGAACGTTGTAAATTTTAAGAGCACAAGTATAATGGTGTGGCGAGTAACATCGGATTATTTTCTTTTTTTTCTTCTTTACCCAATTAACTCTTCAATTCTTGTTCTTATACATGAACATTGAAAATTCAAAAGTTAAGTTCATCATTCCCTAACCCTAGCCATAACTATTTTTCTTAACTAGGTTCGCTGAGACCCTTGGATTTTTTTTTCCTCTAACTCTTGGCATTCAATCTCTTGTTTTTCTCCCCAACCTCTTGATTTCATAACCTTATTAATTACAATCATATCTTTTGAAGATCTTTGAAATTCGACATTGATCTCACCTAAGAACACTTAAAACTTAACACTTAAGTATTCTCCCTTTATACCCAGACATGACTTTTTCTTTCCTAACCAAGTTCGTTCGAGTCTTTTGGCTTTCACACCCTAACTCTTGGTCCTCCCAACCCTATACATCATTCTTCTCATTTTTTCACACTCAATTAATGTGTTTTCTTGATTCGCCCACCTCCATAATTGTTCCTAGCCATTATGTCTAACTATGGAACTTTTTAAGTTATTTCTATCACAAAACTCCAATTATTTGATTTTTCGATGGAGTATCTAATGGTATTCTACTAAGGTATAATTCTAGGATGTCATTTTTAGCAACAATATGTATATATTCAACAGTCACGATCTTTATTTGAGATAAACCGAAAATATACTATACGCATTCAATCTCCAGAGAATTGTATTCATATTAAATATTTGTACTTATTTGATCATCTCAAAAATTATTGTTGAATTCTGTTTATCAAATTGTGGTATAGTATATTGCATGATTGATTATCATGGATCTGATTCGTACATGTGTAAGCCCACCGGGTCACAGTAAATTAGTTGTTATGATTTATTGCCCATTGTGGAATCAAGTGTGTTATTATGCGGGCCAGAGTGGTGCATACGTATTGAATTATTTAAAATGAAACTTGCTAACATTATGTATAGGTTCAAATCTGGAAGATATTTATACCCATTGTGTAGTAAACATACTCTCATAAAATTTTAAATTATGTGAGAAATTGTTATAATAATTTAATATTTTGGTTTTAATAATTTATTTTATATATATATATATATACATATATATATATATATATAATTTCTCAATAAGCTAGAGTTTATATTTAAGGAGCAGTTACACAATATTAATTTTGTTCACATTAAAATAGGATCGTTTCAATGTTATGGACTTAAATTACCTTTAAGTAGAAAACCTTTGACCGACCCTTTGGCCTTTACTGCCTTCAAGAAGGCAGCAGTTAGTTTTTCCCTTATAAAAAAAAGTTGTTGTTTGGGGAGAAGGCAAGCAGTACACACTATTTTTGGAAAAAATAAATCACTTCGAGGAAATTCTGTTCTTTGGAAGAAAAACTTACAATACAATTTTATATAATAAAAGGGATCCTTACCTTGATTTTTTACTGCATTTTTTATAAAGCTTTTCCATTCAAGTGTTGGGAAATTACGGTTCATGAGTTTAATTTGCTGAACGAAGAAAATTTGAAAGTCGTTGTATCTTAAAGAATGAGCACCATTCAATCTCGTGTAGAATGATGTATATTTTTCCTAACAAGAGCGTCATTCGTGCGCATTAACCAACCCACTAACTTTTCTAATATTTTCTCTCTAATTAATTTATTCGGTTGTTTTTTTATTATTATTTTTGTTTGAATTTTCAAAAACCTAGCCAAATCCTTTTGCATCAAATTAATTTGCAATAATTATATGGTCATTATTTGGGTGAAGGGTTGGACTGGGATAGGTAGGGATTGTAATTGTCTTCACAGTGCTTCTTCTATCTATGTAGTGTTATGTATAGTGCTCTCCATATCTAAAATCAATAACATCAACGTGGATTCATATCACTTTCTCTCGAGATCTAAAAGTGAAAAACACGTCTACGTACATAAGATCTAACGTAAAGCAAGACTTGACAAATAGGCACATTTTGCAATACCGCGATGGAGATAGTGCAGCAACCACTCAAATTCAACTTCTTTCATATCTTATATAAGCTAGAAAATGTGGGATGTTTAATTCTGCCATGTGTTAATACTTAATTGAGACACATGGATTGTATAATCTGGTAAGTTGACCTTATACAAAAACAGAATCATTGCTTAAATATGAATCATTTTAAGTTTGGCAACATATTAGGTGTAGCATGTACATTTCGTAAACCATATGGAAGTTGAAGAACTAAGCAATTAATCAATTAGTTTGGATGTTTCTATTTAGTGGTGGAGACATAATTATCAAGCATGTGCAAGGGGGGGGGAAATTGATGGGATGGGGGTTTCAATTTTCTCCAAATTCTTACCGCAATTTATGGTTGATTCTTTCTTTTTCTGATGCTATCATTTTATAGGACATGAGAAAAGCATACTCATTATGTGTTGTGAAATTACATCATGATGATTAGGTTGATGAAGAAAGAATACTTAAGTCTTGGACTTATCGCCTTTTGTTAGGAGTCAAAATTTTAGAAGTGACACGATATATAAAATAATCAGAAGATATAGTAGAAGGAGAGTTTTGTTACAATGAATAGTTATAAATATTTTGTTTGAGTATTTTTTAAGAAGGATGATACAGTAGATATGAGTGGATGGATGACATACTCGTAATTAATTGATATATTGTCATTAACGTAAATAGAAGAAGAACATAGAAGGGAATAAGATATGGATAAAGGGAATGATGTGGTAATTAATCCTCTCCATGGACATAAAATAGTTTTCTAAATATCATATCCGATTTGGGGCCTAAGAAAGTGAACAAATTTTGAATACGACAAACCCGGAGAGTCATATCCAGAGTGATAGCAATGAACCGTTTTATAACTCCCAACAAACAAGCGCTGTGACTTTCACCATTTGTAAAATTTATAAGCCAGTCCAAGTGATCGGGCGGCCTATCAGTCATAATCAGCGCTCATGTTTTCCTTTTGGGAGGATCCCCTTGATTCTTTGCGCTTTCGTGCGCAATTTCTGAGATGCTGAACAATCACAGATGTTGTGTTCGAGATAGTCCGAGCAGAAAATGGGGTAGCAAGAATTGTTTCTCCTTACCCTGCATATGTTGTTATGTCAAGAATAGGTCTGGACAAAAACCAACTGATTGAAAACACACTGCGTGTGTCGATCTGTCATGCCCGAATCTAGAAATTATGCCCAGTATGGTTGTTGGTTGGTTATGGGTCTAAATCGAGCTCATTAATATTTATATTTTGTAATTTTTTTCTGCAAAAGTAAAAACCAGGGACTAATTTTTTTAAACTAAAAATACGATGAGAAATCTTAATTTTCAGAACTGGGGCTTTAAGAACCTTTTAATTGTGAGGAATACGGAGAATTAAAAGCATTGAGATATTCAGGGTCTAAGAAAATGAACAAATTTTGAATATGACAAATCCGGACAGTCATATCCAGAGTGATAGCAATGAACTGTCTTATGACCCCTAACAAACAAGCGCTGTGAGTTTCATCATTCTTAAAATTTGTAAGCCGATCCAAGTGATTGAATGTTTGTTTAAGTATAAAAGCTTACACTCTATTGGGCTACATAGGTGAGAAAAAGAAAAGAAAAGAGTGTGATGTCACATACATGTGAGAAAAGAGAAGAAAGAGGTGTAGTTTCTCACCATCTCATTTGGATATAAAAAATAAAAGAGCGTGATTTCTCATCCTTTCACACCAATCTTATTTGGCTAAATAAGATAAAAGAAAAGAAAAGAGAGTGTCATGTATCATTTTCTTTCTTTCTCTTGAAAGCCAAGCAAACCAAATGAGACCTGTAGCATTATTTTTACCAAGGATCAGGAGAAGATTTTTGCATAAACTTATCTGAGAAGTGAGAACTCTCTACGCAATAAGAGAAAAATGGATAGGGAGGACAAGAGGAGAGGGTTATAACAATGGTGGTGGAAAAAAATGGAGGGAAAGTAGAATGAGAGGAGGAAATGTGAAAAATACAATTGGAACAGAAGGTCTGATATTTAAAGTCCTGGGACAATGGTGTATTTTTGTCAAATTAAAATGGTTAAAATAGGCAATCCAAAAATTTGATCATTTATTTGTATCCATTCTCTCGAAATCTCAACAAAATAAGTGAGAAAGAAAAAGAGACATTTGAGGGGTTTTGAAATGTCACATTCTTTTACCTTCTCTCATCATTTCTCACATATTTTGTAACTCAAACGAGAGAGAGAATGAAGTGTGATGTAGCACTCCTTGTTACATCAAATTCTCTCTTTCTTGAATACTTGAATTGTAGGGGTTGAACAAAAAGATGAAAGGTACATTAGACGTGTAATTTCACTTAAAATGCGATGTGGAGTCAAGAATAAAAGAGAAAGAGGTTAAGACTAGCTTGTACATTATCGTTCATTCTCTTTACTTGGTAAATTTTTTAGAATTCTTTTGAGAGGGAAGAACATGCTATGCAAAATCTATATGTTTGTTGGTCTTTTCCTTTTTATTTTTTTCAAGTAAACTCCATTTTTTGACCTTTTAAATTCATCTCTGAATAAAAAGAAGACTTTTTTTGAATTAAAATATGAAAAAATGCACGCACAAATGGACCAACATTTGGTGTACATGTGATCTTTAATATAATACAATATTGTAGGAAGTGGCAAACAAATGAATTCCCTTTTCCCACCTCCCCATTTTCGCAATTTTAAAGTAATTAAAATGAACAAGTGAAAGAAAGATCGTATCAATCATAACGAATAATTGCATAAAGTTCAACAAATCTTAAAACAAGTCAATGTTTTCATCATCTCCATTATAAAAACTACCTGCCACTGAATGTGACTCACCGTATATATCTCTTATTTTTCCTAACTGGTTCCAAATTCCAATCATGTGCTAATGCCTTTTTTAGAGTATTCTTATCATGCAATCGCATGTTGGTTAAAACTCGAGATTTAGAGATTTTTTTTTTTAATTTTAAGTTCGAAACATTATAGATGTTATTAATTTTGACTGGTTCTGTCTATAACGGGTTATATTCGGGCTTTAAATAAGGAACAAGTTTAAGGACACAAATTATTCGTGAACATCCGAACACGTGTCTGGAAATTGTCAGATGCACTTAGAGCTCACGTGATTATAGAGGACTCTACGTGCATCTGATATTTTCAGACACATCTATGTTCGGATGTGTACGAATAATTTGTGTTCTTAGACTTTTTCTTAAATAAGTCCTCTACAAGTAGACTAGGCCTCCCATGAATTAGTCGAGTAAATTGATCAAAATACCTTGAGTCATCAAAAAAAAGTATCGGAGCAGAGGGGAAGATAAGAGCAATTTCAACACAAAGAGAGCCAAATTTCTAGTGGAGCTCAATAATAACAATTGAAGTCAAAACTTGGTCACAACCAAATTGACACAAGAGATGCCAAATCTTTTTTTTTATTTTTTGACTATTTGAACTTTAAAATCTAGCCCTTTTTGAATTTTTTCCAATGAAATTGAACTTGTGGACAATTCCTTTTTTTATTCACTTTGGATACTTCTCACA
The DNA here is from genome assembly GCA_014822125.1 of Arbutus unedo. Lineage (NCBI taxonomy): Eukaryota > Viridiplantae > Streptophyta > Magnoliopsida > Ericales > Ericaceae > Arbutus > Arbutus unedo. The sequence continues at coordinate 20,877 of JABCMJ010002977.1, forward strand.
ACAATCTCAAATTTATGTTGGTGTATCACAAGTTCCAAGCAATAGAACTACAAATAATAAGACTAGTACTCTTTGAGGTGTCGATTTCAGCATTAAAGAAGATCAAATTCTCGTGAGTATCAGCTTAATGCTAGTGTGAATTCCATTAACGGAAACAAGCAAAAAGTGGTACATTTTTAAAATGGGTGGAAGAATTTCTATCACAAAATAAGCAATTTGAGAGCAATAAATTTGACAAAATATTGTCACAACAATGGCGGAAGATTTAAAAGTTTGTCAACAAATCTTGTGATTGTCTTGCCATCATTAGTACAAGAAGTCAAAGTGACAGGAATGACCAAAGGTGGCAGAAGATTTAAAAGTTTGTCAACAAATCTTGTGATTGTCTTGCCATCATTAGTGCAAGAAATCAAAGTGACAGGAATGAACAAAGGTGTCATTAGTTAGAGGGTGAATAGAGTAGAAGGGGAATTAAAAGGGAAATTAAAGAAAAAATGTTTGGTTGAGTTTTTTAATAAGGGGGAGAGTTTATATTAGGCTTGGTTTAGTTTTTTGGTAGTTTATGTGAGTGGATAAGAGTGGGGTGATAAGAAAATATTGAATAAGATGACCTAATTACCCTTGTATTATATGACATTTATTGTTATCAATATTATGCAAAAAGTATATATTCTCTAAATTTGAACTATAATTAAAATACTATTATACTTTATCGATTAATTATAACTAGAGGATGTAATATTAGAATTTTGTAATTCATTTTGAAGTTCAAATTTATTTAGTGATTTGGTTATATAATAATTTGGTTATTATTTTCTTCCACGCCATCCAAGTAATATTGTTCACGATAATATAAAAAAAAAAAAAATTTCAACAACGCAACTTGAGCACTATGGTTCACATAAAATCAACAAGTAAATTGTCATAGAACTAGATTGTCATGGTGTTTTATAAGTAACCCAAGTACAATAATTTGCTTTATTAAACTACAACATTAGAATATGCTAACACATAATAATCAAGCCAAATAAAAAATCAAAGATGAAGATGACAGTAGGTTCAGGCTCAACATTGAAAGCATTGTCCATCCTCGGTGCTTCGGCAACCACATGCATTATATGAATCGGTGGTGTTGTGTGAGTGGCGGCTAGTGTCTCCCGATGATTGCTTGTTTTGTGACCCAACAATGTTGCATGTACTTCTTCATACACCCTGAATTTTTAGTGACGACAACTGCTATAGCCAAGAATTTGGGCATTGCATTCGTCCAAGTAAAAAAAGATTCCTGACCTCCGCCCAACAAATATGACATAATACTACAAACTTGCCATTTGTTATCCTTTTCTAACAACATAGTGAAATGTTAGTATTAAAAAAAATACAAATTCACACATTATTGGATATATGCAGCTTAGAACATGGTGTTTCAAGACATAATAGGAACCACTTGGTTGCATTTTTGGTGTCCCGCCAAGCATACCACCTTGCCATTTCATTGAACCAAATTCATCATCACGACCGACATATGGCCAACAGTCTAATGTTGTTTCGTATGTTACCCATCATACGACTTCATATAAAATTAGTTCAGAATTGAGAAACGAGAATAACAACTAGCAATGAGAACTAGAAAATACTCTGCAACAAGTACCAACAGGAAACTTAAAAAAGTAAATACCAACATCAAGTAGCAACAAAAAACTGGAAACAACAAATACCAACAAAAAACTAGAAACAAAGAATAGTAATAGAAAACTAGATTGCAGCGATTTGAGCAATAGAACTCAACAAAAGCAAGAAACACCAACATAACCTAAGTTCTGAGTTGCAGCGACTGCACCCAACTGCCAACAAATACCAACATCAACTATGTTGTGGGTTGCCACTATATTCTGCAGCAACATAACCCAATAAAAGCTTATAATACCAACAGTGTAATCACCCAGTTTTTATAGGTATCCAAAAACACCATACCACATGTCACGCGCCTCAATTTTAAATATAATAAAATTGTACATTTACCATTTATAAAGAATCATAACATCACCAAAATTTTCAAAAGGTCCATTGATAAGAGTTAGAGTGAAACAAGTTTGAAATGGATTACAAAAGAGGTCACTTCAACCAATGATCATTATCTCCAAAACCAAAAAGAAAAAGTTAAGTAGTTTACATCATTTGAATCAAAATAAATAAAGTACGAGTTACAATACATCTTTTCAAAAAAAATAAAATAAAAGATGTTAAATAATTCTTCCAATGCAACTTTCAAAAGTATGCATGTTAATCCATACATGCCAAGCACCCTATGCTATCACTCCAAAGTTGTACTTGAAAAGAAAGAAGGATTGAGCTCGACAGCTCAATAGAAAAATCTACACACGTATTACATGCATATGACATGACATGATAAACCATACAAACATCAATATCTATACAAGAGAGAGAAAGTAAGCGAAAACGGTAATGAGTCAAGAAATGTGCATAAACAATCCATAATATGTCAAGGTTCCTTAATTCATCAATTACAATATCACAAATCACGTGCGTCATCAATATATTTTCATCAGGTGTCAATGTGTCAATTTTGGCATTTACCCGAATGGGACCAGTTCATATCAACCTAGCATTCCCAAAGAATTCTAATTCAAAATTGTTCCTAGCATTCTTGAAGGATTTCAGTTCATGGCCCTACCTAGCATTCCCGAAAGATTATAATACGGTATTCACGTATGTCACGTGTCTCATAACAATCGTGTCGTATCGTAAAAATGTGCATAGTCATAAAGTTCATCATTTTCATCCACCAAGTTCGATATCGATATATATCATGTGATCTACTTCTTTTGTTCTCATTAATGACATGATACAATGTTTAACATGATCTATAATAATAAATAGAAGCCAACATTTGGTGTCCATGAAAGGATAAATTTTAGACTAGGAATGCACCAAAACAAGTGTCCAAGTAAGGCAAAACCAACGGAAAGTTTTAAAGTTCAAGGCACTTGTGTGCCCAAAAATAAGACACTGGTGTAAGTATACAAAATGAGATGCTACGAGCTAGAAGCACTGGTGTAACAAAATCAAGGCACTGGCGTAAGTATACGAAATTCAGAATTTGTGATACTTAGAAGGAGAGACACCGGTGTAACAAAAACCTTGACACCGGTGTAAATACTAAAAACCAAGATACTGCAAGCAATTGACACCCGTGCATCATGCACGAACAAGAACATTTTTAACAGATTTTAATCTTTGAACTAAGGATTTTCAAATCAAGTTCAAGGCATCAAATAGCAACCAAATCAAGCTCTATACGCGTAATATGAGTGAGAAATTCCTACCTCAACTCCCGAATTCAAGAAGCAAGTTTTCAACTTCAAGCCCTAGCTTCCAAAGGTTATAGAATGTCAAGAACACCTCCTCCAAGCAAATGGATAGAAATCGCCACCGTATATCAACCAATGGTGAGGAAAATGCGTAAGATCTTGAAGGAATCGAACTTTGTAGCAAGTTTGGGATGGAGGGTTTTGATGAAGGTGTCAACCATAAGAGAGAGAGAGATGAAATGGGTTTGGATTATGACTAAATGGCTTTGTTTGATATAAATCAAATCTAATACTACAAAAGTACACTTGCATCCCTCAAGTATGTCACATACTACCACAAGCCTCCAAAGTTACTATGTTATATCACATTGACCCCAAATCATGTTATTATATGATTTCACATACTCCACGTTAATAATACTCATTAACCCGTATATTAATATAAAAGTTCAAAAAATTTCGAATCTTTACACCACACCACAACAACAGCAACCCAAACAATGGTGGAGGCTCATAATTAGTTCAATGAAATTCATCATAGCCCATAAAATTAAACATTTAACAAAAATTGAAAGCATTTCTTGTACACTAATTTTCAAAATTACTAAGTGTCAATCCAACAAAAACATGGCGCTCGGTCGGGCACTCATGCCTGAAAATTGTCATTGTATACTCCTGCGGGGCGGAAGGTGGAGAAGGAAGGAAGGGGACACTAGGAGTGTTAACATTCAGTACTTAGGTTGTATTTGTGTAATACCTCGATTTCTTAGTACGTTAACAAAATCATTTTAAAAATAATATGTTAATTAAACAATACTTTAAAAAGAAATGCTTATTCGTTGAACTGAGCGAAATTATATTTAAAATTATTATAATGCCCTTTCGAGTCATGTCTCAGTGAAGTCCTCGTCTCCAAAACTCGTTTCTTCTTGCTCGGGTTGCATCTCCATCTGGCATGAAACTCTAGGGTCGAGAAAATTGCTCTATCAGTGGTGCCATTCAATAAAAAATATTATGCAAAAGACAAACCCAAGATATGCATGAACATAACAACACGACAGATAGCTCGGTGGAAGTAAACACTTAAGTTCTTTATGGATTTTTAATTTATGTTAGGATCCTCTACCTCGAGAATCCAAAGCTTACCCATTGACTCTTACATAAGGCCCTCAGTTGGCATTGACTAGTCTTTACATACCCCAGACCCGTAGTCTAGGGTGATATACTCAACTTGAATACCGACGACCATTCAAGGGAGGGACCTTCTTTCGCCCACTTGAGTCAATTCTTACTTCACCGAATCTAGATCTTACACAAACGTGCCATATCAGGACAAGTACCAATGAACTTTAACTGCATCCCCTTCTAGTTCAAGGACGCCCAAGACACTCAGCATCACTCCTTCGGGATCTGAAGCTACATTCACAGATGTCCATGAACTCACCCTCAACCATTTTTAACTCCTCCTAGTTGGGATCCTTTCAATACATAAAGTAAACGGGTCGACCCTTAACAACCAAATTACCATGGTCGGGCCACCAAAACCAGTTATCATGATTCTACTTTTACTTAGATGTATCTAGTTGTGAACTACTTATAATGACTACTCAACACCCTTCGTTGTATTGTCCAATTCTCATTCGGACCAGTGTCCCTACGTATAATTTTAGGTTTTCCGACAATATCAATTAGACAATGTAACGGCTATAAATAAGTATGCACGTGCATAGTGTACATGGGAACTAGGGCGATGTTTTATTCATTTGGAAGCGAAATCAAATATATCAAAAGATGGCCTGGCCGGTCAACCACAATTCTTGACCGGTCACCATAAGATCCTGACCAGTCAGCTTGAGTTCTGCCAAAAATTTATCAAGACACCTAGACTGGTCCACTACGACCATGACCAGTCAGACCATCAATTTGCTCTGTTTTTGAGTTTTACAAACAACATCAAAACAAAAATATAATCTACTAGTTCCAACCTAAATCTTACAATCTAGGGTTGAAGGTAAGAATGCTATCTTGTAGAGTGTTTCGGTGACGATTCAGCAACAATACGATGGTTTTCGACCTTCTTCCTCCAACTTCACAGTACATCTCTATATCTCTAGGTTTCACATTCATTTGTGAAGAAGAACATGGAATGACCAAGTATTTATAGGCTGTGGGGTTGCTTTCGTGGTGATGGTGGTAGTAGTAGTGGTGGTGAGGGGAGGGGGGAAAGTTTTTCAGAACCAATGAATATGATCTGATGTCACTCGCCTTATATTTTGGGAAAAAAATGGATATGATCTGTTGGTAAAAAAATAAATTTTAATCTTTATTTTTTGGTGACTTTGTCCCAAAAATTAAAGGGTCCCCTAAGACCACTTGAGGTGGGACTTAGTGTGTTTGTGTACTCCTATGTGAGGAGTTTAAACCTTGAAAATAATAGTTAAAATCCATTAAGATTTAAATGAGAAATTGATTCTCAAAGTATGCATCATGTATAGTATGCGAAAGGGTGATAAGTCACGTGCGCTATTACCTTCGCCGCTCGCCCGAACCGTGACCGATGCTGGGGCTGTGGTCTGAGGTCCGTAGGTCATGGGTCTAGGCTTGGGCTTGGCTTGGTTTGGCTTGGTCCTTGGGCCCATAAGCCCAAGAGATTAAGTTTGTTCACTTGGCCCACATATGCTTGAGCCCACACATCTTGATATAAATCTGGATATTATCCAGAGAATATTCTATTACAGAATATTTTACAATTAATTGTGTAATTGGTTTAAAGAATTAAAATTCCAGATTTAATTCTGATTTTAAATTGAGAATTTATTTTCAAAATTATAACATCAGAATTTATTTTGTATATTAAATTTGGAAATGCATTTCTAGATTTATTACGGAATAAATTTCTAGGCTCCCCTTGGATCTATAAATTGAGTATCATCCTTTCGAGAATTTACACACTGAAAATTAGAGCAATCTTTCTTATCCCTCAAGTGTTCTTCGCGTTCTTCGATCAAAGAGAGTACAAACACAAATAGTTCATTAGCCGACATTCGAAAAGTGCTACCGACACCGGAATTCAGCCGTTGTATCTTTGGAGATGAACACCGGGCAAACCCTCAAGCATTTTGGTGAGATGGCGCAATTTGTCTTAAGGACACCGTGAGAATCACAGGTCTTGGTTTGCGATTTCTTATTATATTTTATGTTCTGTTTATTTATTCCATGGAATATATTCCAGAATATTTTTCCATACAATCTTAAGACAAACTGGTTGTTTTTATTAAAAAATGATTCTGGAATTATTTTGCTTGGAGAAACTGTTTTTGTTTCAATGGACAGAAGGAAAAATGATCGGCTCTGGTTTTGATTTATATTTTGAACTGATCTCATATTTCTTAGATTTTCAATTTATGTTTCATGTAGATTCTGGAAAGGATTACAGTTTTATTTTAAATATGGATTTCGTATAGTGCTATATTTGGTGTTTTACTTAAAAATCGTTTTGTCAATTTTGGAAGAACAGATCTTAAGATTTTGGTACATTCTGTATTGTGTTTGACGGTATGATATAGATGTCCTTTATTTAAACTTTTTACTTCACATAGAAGGACATATCTCTTGAATAATATATCCTCCTAAAATTGGTTTTTAATTCCTGAAACTGTTTTGGAAGATTATAATAGAACCTGTGTGGTCTTGGTGTACACCTTTGAGGACTAATCATTGACTCTTAGTGGAAGAATTATATTTAAGTCTATTGTCCTGTTTAGTATATTTAATTCCTTATTTGGTTTCTACGGTGAACTATACATATTTCTGTCTCCAGAAGTATAAAACAAAACTTATTTGGTTTTAGTATTCAAATATAAGTTTTTCAATTCTTGGGAATTCTTGTTTTGGACATTACTGTTTGTTTAGGTGTCTTATAATCGGATACTAACTTCTTTAGGAAAAAATATATATATTGGTTTTTATATTCCTTTTTAGAATCTGTGTACATGTTGTATACCTTCTGAAACTTTAACCAGATTTTTAGTATGCTTAATATAGATGTCTCTAAGGGGAATTGTTTTATATACAGTGTATTATTTTGGTTAAGGTAAACTTTGCTAATTGGTATCTCAATTGTATCTTGGTCTTGTTAGATTAAGTACGACAATGACTAATATTCTATTGCATTTGTTGCTTTTTGTTTTTTTTTTTTATGCTTGATTTGTAATTAAGAATTATTCAATTTATGATTATTTTTAATCTGTTTATTAATTTGGTTTGTGATCTATTTTTCAATAATGGAAAATCAACTTGAAAACTCAACCGAAAATAATAGTGGCAATGAGAACCCCCCTGTTGGAGGTTTCCCTATGGTTATAAAAGTTCCAGCCGTGATGTCAAGAGTGAGTCCTTCCATTCCGGTCAGCCATGCCGAGAAACCAGATAAATTTTATAGTGTGGACTTCAAGAGGTGGCAGCAAAAGATGTTGTTCTACCTGACCACGTTCGGTCTCATGAGGTATCTCACAGAAGATGCTCCTATCATCGATGAGAATGAACAGGACATGCAGAGGATAGTTGCTGTGCTAGCCTGGGGTGATTCTGACTTTTTGTGTCGGAACTATGTTCTAAACTGCTTGCACAATACACTTTACAACATGTATAGTGTTAAGAAGACAGCCAAGGAACTATGGGAGTACTTGGATAAAAAGTACAAAATCGAGAATTTCAGATCAAAGAAAATTATTGTCGGTCGATTTTTGGACTTCATGATGGTGGACTCGAGGACTGTGATCAGTCAAGTCTAAGAATTCTAGGTGATCTTCGCTAAGGGAATGGTACTGAGTGAGACCTTATAGGTGGCTTGCATGATTGAGCAGTTCCCCCTACTTGGAGTAACTTCAAGAATTACTTGAAGCACAAGCGAAATGAGATGAAAATCGAGGATCTCATCATTAGGCTCTGGATCGAGGAAGATAATAGGAGTGCTAACAAAAAACTAAGGAGCACCTTTGCCTTGAAGGCAAATGTGGTGGAGCATGGCCAAAGTTCTAGCTATAAGAAGAAACAGAAAGGGAACCAAGCTGAGGGTCTTAGGGAGGAATTGCCAAGAAACTGAATTTTTAGTTTCAAGGCCAATACTTCAACTGTGACAAGATGAGTCACAAGGCATCGGAATGCCGCCAGCCACAACAGAATAGGTGCCCTTAGGCACGTGTGATTGAGGTGGAGACTTAAGAGACAGATGTGTCAAACATCAATATCTCAGCGGTGGTCTTGGAGGTGAATTTGGTAAGGTCTAACCTTAAGGAATGGTGGGTGGATAGTGGAGCTACCCGCCACATTTGCTCAGAGAAGAAGATGTTCACCACTT
>JABCMJ010002979.1:0-14098 GCA_014822125.1 Arbutus unedo
GTGTAAAAAGAGTGTGTAAAAATGATGTGTTCCTAGTATTTCTGTAGAAACTTCTCAATTTTCTATAATTTTACATTACCTTCTCCTTTTTTAATTCTGCCTCTCTCTGATATTTGTTTTGTTTACATCAACCAAGATATTTATGTATGTATGTATGTGTGTGTATATATATATATATATATATATATATATATATAAATTTCTTTTCTTTGAGAGAGAGACTGACACTGAGAGAGAGCGAGCAATTGGTTTGGTTAAGCATGAATGATAAGTCTCTGTATTTAACATTTTGTTTATCTTGGAGTGTTTGGTGACCTGTTTCAAAGTCTGTCTTTTGTCAATTTTCCTGGCAGTTTGTTTTTCTGTGTTTTTTTTAACAGAGTTTCAGATTGTTTGGAACATGTGTAATAATGCTATCTATTTTAGTAACTAGTTAAAAAGTACAATTTTAAATTTAGCTAGTTATTTTTTCTTTTAAACCATGAACAAGACTTGATGATGTCAAAATTTAGACAGTTCATTCGAGAGATCCACGAGAGTGATATAAAAATCTGGATGCTTGATTCGAGAGTTCTGCGAGGGTACCTGCTAACAAGTTTAAAGACCAAGGTGTTCCTAGCCATAGACCTTCCGACAATCAAATTAGTCAAAGTGTACTGACAATATCTATTCATAGAACGGGAGAGAATGCGTTCCTTTTAAGTGACAATAAATAACTTATTTATATGACATGTGATGGAGAAATTAGAGGAATTAATTTCCTAATTGGGGAGATATCTTCTTTTACATTCTCCTTGATTGATGCCATAATCGCCTCCTTAATAGTTACTAATCATATTCATCAAAAGCCCCTATTTTTTAAGTTGACATCCGTAAGTTGGTCACGTGAAGAAAATCAAATAGATTTGCAACTCATAGTGTGATCCTTCGGACAGCTTATAGAAACAGCTTGGAGGATGACGGAACAAGGTTGAAGATTGATCCGATTAGCGTGACTGCTCCGGAGACTATGTTTAGCCTATCTGATTTGCAGAGACTGCTCAAATAGTGTGTACAATCTATCATAACTCGAAGACTGTGTATAGTCTATCCTGGCTCGAGACTGTGTATAATTTTTCGGCTTGTAGAAACTACTCAAAGACTGTGCAAAGTCTATCCCGCTTGTAGAAACGACTCGAAGACTATGCATAGTCTATCCGACTTGTAGAAATCACTCAGAAACTGTGCATAGTTTAGCCACCTCCGGACCTTTTTTAAGGCATTAAGGAATATTCGACTTCTAGAAATACCTTAGAGATTGTGCATAGACTGTTCGACCTAGAAATGGCTCGGAGACTGTGCATAGTCTATTCAGCTTATGAAAACCGCTCGAAGATTGTACATAATTTATCCGGTTTCTATAAAGAGCTCAGAGACTATGTATAGTCTATTTAGCTTATAGAAACAGCTTAGAGACTCTGTATAGTCTATCCGGCTTGTATAAAACAGTTCGGAAACTATGCATAGTCTATTTGGCTTATAAAAAGTGTGTCGAAGATCGCTCAATCATAGACTTTTTAAATACTCTAATCCAAATGGTATTTTTAAATTTTGAGACTGCTCGATGGGAGACTGTTTAAGTAGTATAATCCTATTGGTATGTTTGAGCTTGGAGACCGCTGGATCAGAAACTGTTTAAGTAGTCTAATCCGGTCGGCGTTTTTGAACTTGGAGACCGCTCAATCGGAGACTGTTTAAGTAGTCCAATTCGATCGATATTTCGGAACTTGGAAACAACTCAATCGAAGGCTGTTTAAGTAGTCTAATCTGAACGATATTTTTAAACTTGGAGACTGCTCAATTGAAGATTGTTTAAGCTGAGCGAGATTGGAGACTATTTAGGTATTCTGATCCGATCTATTTTTATTTCCTTTTAGCTGCTCATGTAATGTCAGCACACATAATGCATTTATTCATGTATAGAGAAAGAGAGAATGACTTATCTTTTACATTTCTGAGCAGTCGCCCAATTTTTCTGGAAGAGACAGTCTGTCAATTGTTCTGAGCGATTGGCCAACTTTTCCTAGTTTGTCAGTAAAAAATTTTTGGTCGATTGGCCAACTTTTTTCCCTTGGCTGACATACTTTTTCGGATCGGTCAACCAAATTTTTTTTTTGGTCGGTCAACTAATTTTTTTTGCTTAGCTAGCCAATTTTTTTTTTGACTCTGTCAGCAAACTTTTTCTGATCAGTAGGCCAACTTTTTTTCGATTAGTCGACCAATTCTTTTTGCTTAGGTCGGTCAACTTTTTTCCAGTCAACTTTTTCCTGTTGATGGTGTCAGAACTCAGATCCAAAGAACAGTTAAACGGAACATCTGAAATCGATTGGAGGAAGTAGTCTAATTCGATTAGCATTTTTGAACTTTGAGACCACTCGATCGGAGACTATTTAAGCAATCTAATTCAATTGGCTTTTGTGAACTTGGAGACCGCTCAATTGAAGACTATTTAGGTAGTTTGATCTAATCTATTTTCACTTCCTTTTTAACTGCTCCTGCAACGTTAGCACATATAATGCATTTATTCATTTAGAGAGGGAGACTTCTCTTTCACATTTCTGAGCGGCCTCCTAATTTTTTGGGAGGGACGGTTGGCCAATTGTTTTGGGCGGTTGCCAAGTTTTCCTAGTATGTCAATAAATGTTTTTTGGTTGGTTGGCCAATTTTTTTGCTCCACTAAATTTTTTTTCCAAATCGGTCGGCCAATTTTTTTCTGTACTATCAGTCAGCCAACTTTTTTCTGGCCAGTTAACAACTTTTTTTGCTTGGTCGTCCAACTTTTTGCCAATCAACTTTTTCTCGTTGATGGTGACAGAACACAGATTCAAATAACAGTTAAAAGATTGATGCAAATGAGAATACAACCGCGTAGAATAAATAACATAAAATTGCCGTTTGAAAAATGATTGAGAGAAAAGGGAGAAATGAGTAGTAGATTTTATCTGATTGATAAATTTTTCAAGTGCTCTCATCTTTTTTGGCAAATAAGTTGATATTTATTTGGATGAAAAACAAATTATTTTCCATAGATAGCGCTAAATTGACGATTCCAAAATTTGGACAGTTGATCCGAGAGTTCGGCTAGAGTACTTGCAAAACAAATCCAAGAATTGGGAGTTATTCCAGCCATGGACCCTCCAATAATCAACTTAGTTGGGGTATATAGACACTTTGTATTTAAAGAACAGAAGAAAAAGTGTCCATTTTCGGTGATGATTGACGACGTATTTATGGGATATGCCATGGAGAAATTAGGAGAATTGATAAAAACAATAATTGTTATTGAATAGTAACTAGGTATATATAACTAAGTACTGTAGCAAAACTATTTTACCAGCCTCTATTAACACTATGAACCTGTTTTATGTATTTGAAAATGACAGTACACCAGGACATTAGGAAGCAATACTACTAGCTATTCTGTAATCTAGCAAGCAGGAAAAGAACCAAAAGCTCTTAGGACTTCAGCTCAAAGAACTTCTTTTTCCACTGAACGCGTTCACCAAAACTATACACAAATTTACAAGGAAAAGAAAATGACAAGCATCTTCTCCGTCCTTCGCATTGGCCAACCGGTTCTGGTAGCATCCACGTCCTATATCTACATTTTCAACATTGTAAGTCATCCCTAAATCCTGACACATAATAGTGGTCGCAAAAATCTGCACCGAGAAAGAGCTAAAATCAAGCTAATGAGTTTTCTGTTTCTTCAAAGGCACTTCGTCGGTATTCACATCATCGTGCCTTTTCAACAAGTTGTGTCTGCTTTCACGATGGGCTTCAGATAAATGAGAGCTCGACAGGGCACCATTGTACCAGACAATGTTTGTTGCTAAAGCATATACAGTCATTTCTCTTTTCGGGTTTGATTGAATTCTTTTCTCAACTACCGAAAATTGCCCACAGAGTTGATCTTGAATTGCTGTGTCCCTAAGCTTCTGAGTCACAGTATTCTTATCTTGGTAAGAATTGTCCAATGGTGCCTGCACAGCATAAACACGGCACTAGTGAATTATTGTTGGTTTCTTGATGGCTTTTCTTTTCCTCCGACATAAAACTTGAAAATTTATGCAGTCATGAAAAGGCTGGGAGAAGCATTATTTTCACAAGAACGGAATATTAGCAAAGCGAATTGAAATGAGGTGAGGCGTGATTCCCATGTTGGGGACACCTGAGATTTTACTAAGAAGCCTGAAGGTCAAACAGCTACATGAGGCCACGATATAATATCGCAGTATCAAGGAACTACTACTTCTGAGTCTTTGACATAAATTGACAGAACCCAAAACAGATTATGGGTGTTGATCTGATTGGTTTGTTTATGAAAAGAGAAATGAAGACAAAGCCAAAACAAAAGCATAAGAGCTGAATCTTGGCAAATTCGTCACCATGTGGATTTCTATGTTAGCTTGCAGTGGTGACAGCTACAATTAGAGCAAAGAGAAAAGGGAAAGACAGAGAAAGGCTTCAGGTTCTCACTCGAAAGTTAACTGGGAACTCAACGATGGTGCACTGACACCCGCAACCATCACTGAAATTAAGCTTCAGGAATACTTTCAATGGTCTTGTTTTAAGTGATTCCCTGGTGTATCAACAAACAAGATATACACATGGAAATCAGAGAAGTATGGTAATTACACACGTCAATAGTACAGACATGTAAAATTTATATTTGAACATTAAGGCTGGATTTCATTTTATTTTACTCCTTTCACAGCCAAAAAAAGGCTACACGACGCTAGAAATGTGTAGGATATGAACAACAAAATCAAAATCATACTACTAATTCAGACATTAACAACTGGATGTAAGGTTTAGCCTCAGCATGCACATGCGGTATTGGTGCAGAATAACAGTATCCAAACATAAGCATGTCCAAGTCTTTAGGAACTAACTGTAGAAAAAGTTCTGGAATTGAAAAAGAAAAAATAATTTCAAGCAGGTACAGTGCTTGTTTAAAGGAACATACCTTTTCAGCACAAACGGATGCCGTTGTAATACAGCTTCTTTTAATTTTGGCCTCCCTGGGAAAGAGACCTGGATATTAAATCCACCACACGGGTAAGCTAGAGGGATAAAATACAACCTGGATATTAAATCAGCCACACTGGTAAGCTACAGGGTACATAAAATACTCTGCTGGAAAACAAGACAGATTATATATATCGACATAGTTACATCCAGAAATTAATCGAATTTAGGATCAGACAGAGAAGATATCTTTAAAAAAAATTATTCCAGCACTGAAGTCACACACAATAAAGCAAGATGAATGTACCTCTACTGATTTAATGAATGGCACTGGAGCTCTTTCTCCATGTACACTACTCACTCTAAGGGACCATCTGGCATACTTTTTGTCTGCATTTCAAGCAAAACGACGGTTAAATATTTCAAACTCAAGTAGGTAGTGGATATTCCGGCAGGGTATTATGTGGCCAGAAGCAACTTAGCAGTCAACTAAAATTATTAGTTAATTTCACAGGGCAAATCATAGATGTGTGAAGGATTCTACGCGGAACAATCATATGTTCACATCTATTCACTTCCTATTAAGACTGCAAAAACATGAGAAAGAGAGGATAGCAGGGGAAGACTCCTTAAGAACCAATAACATGATCAAAAGCAGGTGCTCCAACTTATGAAATATGGAGTGCCAGACTATCATGAGTCCTAATGGTGCCCTCCTACTCAAGTACACCAACTTATACACAATGGGACCACCTCTGCCTTCCCAGATCTCCATCCGCACTTCACTGACTTCAACTCATTAGCGGATAACGAGCTGCTTGACAGAAAACAAACTACTCCAAACACCAATAACATTTGTTTCCCAAACTGACTCTTTAACATTTACAATATAAAACCATATGATTAACCCTTTCCCCAACTCCTCTATGCATACAGCACCAACGGGAAAGCCTCCTCAAATTCTCAGCAGAGTTAAATGGGACTCAGGGAGTTTATCTTGCAATTGGCAAAAACGTTTTGTCTCGTATACAGAGGTTTCACTTCGACTACTTTTGGCATACTTTAGCGAACATTCTTAACACAAAATTAAGTTGTAATAAGCGGAGTTTATAAATGTAAACAATAGTAGCCAGCCATAATTTAGGCAAAAAGAGATACCTGAAGTGCGGTGGAATTGAGTAAAAATTATTTCGAAGTGATCAACTCGAACATATGGAGGAATCCGCAAATTAAGACAGTGAATCACCCCTGCAATGACCTGCTCAAGTTCAACTCAATTGGCTACTCTTTGAAGAAAGGGACAAGTCAATCCAGACATGTGTTTTGCATGTTGATTTGCAATCTAATTCATGTGTAATTTCTGAAACCAGCGTAACTGCTTGGAAGGAACTACGAATAAATTTATCCTCCCTTCATCCTTCTTCTTTTGGGAAAGTGAAATAAAAAATAACTGAAACCTCGAGTGTAGAGCACATTGGAAGCTTGGTGTAACGTTGTGAATAGAAATGAATGGCAGTCAAACCGATGTAACTGCAACCTTTTGACTGAAGTACAACTTCATGCAATTGATGTTACCCGAGGTTATATTCGTGGATGAAAAGTCTGTACCTTGTCGACAAGCCCACGAATCAACAAACTTGCTTTATTGTCTTTTGGTGTTTGCTGCAAAGTCATAAGACTACTCATAAATAGCTAACACAGGGATTGTAAAAACTAAAAATGGACGTTACAAAAAAACTAAAACTAATAGATATGTGTAACTGCATTCTGTACAGTATTAAGCCTGGGGAAAAAATGGTTAGTCCTGATCTGGGTATTATTAGATTATTGGCATTCACAAACACTTTCGAACACTTGACGAGCTAACAGAAACACAAGAAAATTCAAATGTAACAAGAAGATTTGGATGGCAAGAAATATAAACAGAAGGTAGATCCCAGGGAAAAATCTGAAGAAATAATTTGGGATTCCAAGCTTGTACGCATTCACACATTTTGTTTCTCAGTTCATTCTTAGATTCAATAAAAATACCTCTAAATGCATGGTATGCCATAAATAAGTTTTAAATACCTTGTTTGCCTTCCATTTAGCATAATTTATAATCAAGTTCCAATCCTTAATTGGTTAACTCAAGTGCTCTAAGAACTAAAGGCACTAACAATTTGTAGTCAGATAAAAGACTCAAAACTCTTCTTCTGACAGTGGATATAACTTTTATTAAAGAAAGTAAGAAACAGGATAAACATAGAGCAGAGTGGAAATACCTGAAGATTAACAATGACAATCTTTCCCCCGATGCGGAGACATTTTAAAGGGAGATTGCAAGCTGGCGTTATCTGCAAACTGCACACCATAGCTAAAAACAAAGCGATTCGACAGAAATCTAGAAGAGAGCAAGACAGACAATTGAAACAGAAACTACATCTGTATATTCCGATTAGCTAAATTGCAAAATAACGAGGCAAAAATACGAATTTCACATTTTTAAGAGATGGTAAAATTGCATTACAAAGGTGCCAATAAGGGGGCACCACTTATGAAGTTGATATTGCGCTTGCAAATTTAAAGCTGGCTTAATCAGGATGATATGCTTCTCAGATATTGTAAGAAGTTTTGACTTCCCCATGTACAAGGCACAAGCCTCCAACCCCACAACATAAGCTCCTCTTTACAAGGAAGTATACATGCATTGAAGAAAAGCAGCAAAAGAGAAGCAATCTTGGACAACTATTTATCTGGAGTAATCATCAAACTGGGGACCAAAACCCCCATGTAGTACCACGCCACAAAAGATCTTCAACGACTCCAATGAAGAATAGAATATGCTTTCCAAGTCATATTCGAAAAATCAAGTCTCTCATGCATGCATATGTACCACACGAGGCATCATAGAAAGAGCCAACATTTCCATCCTTCTCATTAATTATCTGTACCATTTGGATCTACTACAAGTCTACAACTAAAAAGATATATCCTCAAGAAACCACACAGCAGGAAAATCACTAATATTAGAGTAAAACATGATATATGAATCAGATTATGCAAGACTCCATAGCACTGAAGATGGCATTCCAAGTACCAACAAAAACTAAACAATGACTATTCATTTTTTTTTTCGGGGGGTTGGGGTTGGGGGTTGTTTAGAAATAACCAAGGACTACCCTAAACTGCTACATCATTACACATAGAGAGAAAAATTTCAGAATGGTTAATCTACCTTGTTCCCAAGCACAATACCATATCAGCCATTCGACAATGTTTCTCAGCTGCATTCATCTCTTTGGGAGGCAATGCATCCTGCAAGAAAAAGGTTAACCACATTCATCAGCAGCGAAAACTTCACAAGAAGGCTTCCATGCTTTTAACTGCAATAGATGCAACATATGATGAAAACTAGCAAAATAACTCTATTTAGTATTTCTCGACAAAAATTGGGTCAAACTCTAAACTAGAATTTGAGATTGCAACACGAGCTATGTTTCCAAATTCCACCGTTTAGCCTATCCAATGTATACAAGGTTGTATCTGCGTCACTTTCGCCATCCACAGAGATTTTTGAGCAGGTTGCTACTTACATCAATATTTTGCAACCAGCAGAACCTTAAAAGTTTTTAAAATGCTTCCCAAAATTGTTGCTTCACTTGTAATAAGTTAATTGAAACAATAAATTACAAGCTGTAAAGCAGAGTGCAAATCAACAAATCTAATGCAGTACCCTTGTGTTAATAATTCCTTGGAACGATGCATTCTCGCGTATTATCAACAAATGAGAGAGTATACATCTCTTCTCTTGATTACAATGCAACGAAGTGAACATGAGAGTCATACTTACCTCCCAGTCAAGAACAGTATCCTTCAGTTTTGCTCCACACTTCAAATCGGAACAGCGCCTTGATGTCTCCTTCATGCCAATTGTCTCCACCTCAAAATCTCGCACATATCTTCCAACATCAAGTAATCACATTCAAAGTCAAGAATGAAAAAAAGAAGGTAATTAATTATCTTTAATATCACAAACTAATCCTATTTGGAGGGGCAAGGGCAAGGCAAGTAACGGCCCATGTGGGCCACTAAACCCATAACTTGCTAAAGCCTAATAGTATGAACCAAAATGATTAAACCCAAGTTACTACTAGTGGGCTGGTAGCTGACATGAATTTTTCTTATACCCAAGAACTTTACGATGTGAGACGGGTGTTACAAACTCCCACCTTTATAACCTTGCTTTGTAACCTTGTGTTCTCACGAGGTCAAGCACTAGAGTCACCATAGCCTTACCTGGGTCTTGTCCCTAGTGGTCAGTCACCACATCCTAACTTGGGCCTTTTTCTTGGGCTTCACCTCATACTCGCCACAGCAGCCTGACTAACAAACTTCCTCGAGCCACATGCCCGTGTATATAGGTTGCTCTAATACCACCTATAATGCCCCATGTAGACCACCGGCTCCAGCAACTCATTGGAACCTAACAATATTACCTAAAATACTTAAGCCCAAGCCACTAGTAGTAGCCCACATGGTTTATCATATACCCAAAATCACCGATGTAGAATTCCAATGTGGAGGGAGTTTGTACCATGTGGTTTACTACTTGTACCTTGGGCTTAACATTTTTGGCCATGTAGACTTCCAATGTGGGGTGGGTGTTTTTACCAAGTGGGTCAGTACTAGTAACTTGGCATTTTGGGGTCTTCTTGTTAGGCTCCAACAAGCTACTGGACCAACAATCTAGAGTTTGAACTCGAAAGTGCCAAGGACAACATTTATACATGGTATTTGTATAAACACAGAAGAGTACGACTGATTGCAAACAATGTTTTATGGAATTTAGATATATAAAAAGATATTACATATAATAGAACACATTCGAGTTTATTTGTTTTGTTGATATTCATGTTACATTTCTCCTCTCATTCTCTCTTCACAAGTTTGAAACTTTCTATATATGATGGATGTTATAGCTTTTCATTATGCCTTGGTAACTTTTCTTTCGCTACTTTGCAATTCATATGCTTAAGTGCTCTCATCTAGTAGAAACTATGATTCCATCTCGATGGTAACATGGTTCTAACATGATTCTTACTTCAAACTGTTAAATCGGGTTCCAGAGCAGAATTATCACCCTAATGAGCCATTTTTGGAATTAAGGATAAAATTACCAACATAATTAAAAATAGATCATGCAACAGAAATCAAATGTCTACACATACTCTACTCCACATTTGGGGCAAATCTCCCTGAACGAGTTCCCATGCAATTCTGCTAGTTTCTCTCTCGGTATTCCAGATCGAAGATGGAGGCTATCCACATTCTACAAAATACCAAGAATTGCAAAATGCATTAGAAAGTCAAGAAGACTGACTTAACAATACACATATGAAAGCCCACTCACATGATTACAAGCCTTAAACAAAATAGCTAAGATGAGAGGAAATTTTACACTACGGAAATGCATATATTATAGCAATAGACGAAAACTCCTTGCGAGATACACCTCGGGTATTCGTAACAATATCATGACCGAAAATATCCACCATTCACACTTATTAATACGTGGCCAGCCATACAAGTAAATGAAAATGAATGCCCCTCCCTAAAATGTCGGATGTTTTGGGTACAAGAGATTTAGACATGAAATGCAAGGCAAAAATATACATAATTAAAATGTTATCTCATCGACTATCCTTAAGTTCAGATAGGTTTAAAGTCTAAAAAGTGCGAGAGAAGTAAAAACAGTGCAATATCTTCTAGACAAGGATCAAAATAAACTAACCTGACTAATCACAAACTTCAGGATGCCGGCCTTCTCGAGTTCAACCAAAGCCATATGAGTAGTACTTGGCATTGCACGGTGAAAGGGCAATGATGCTTCTGGCACACCTTTGCCTTCACGCTGCAAGTCAACATAACCAGATCAAACAAACCACTAGATCAAGAATATGACTATAAAGGAAGCAAGAGTACTGGGATATGGAGAGAAGAACAGGGGAAATGCTCAGTGGTGAGCACAATATTGCCTGTTTCATATAGTTGGGATTCAGGACCAAATTGTTGATTTCGTAGATTACTTGCTTCTATCGTTGCATATGGATTTTGGTTCTTTAGGTCGTATGCTTTGTCCTTGTTTTGTTTTGTCTTGAGAGTTAATATTACCTACATTGCATCCCTTTTGATGTCTTTTAGGTCAAAATACCAATTGCTTGTACGGAAAAAAAGAACATGTAAAAAGATTTATGGTTTTCACCTGAAGTGTCCATACTCCTTTGGGACCTCGAAAATCAGGTATCCCACAGGATGTTGATATTCCTGCACCGGTAAATACTACTAGATGCTTACTCTGCATGAACAGGTAAAAATGGTCAAACAATAATCAATCTACCGAAGATAATTCAAAGTTCTAAGAGCCAATGAGACAAACTGGATTTAGAATTCAACCTTATGTATCATCATCGCAAGCTGTTCAATCTGCCATTGCACAGTGAAACAATGAGAACATGGAACTGTCAAAATCTCTGGAACATGTTTTTGCAAAAAGCAACAAAACCCAACATCTAAGAAAGCACACGAAATAGACAAATTAAAAGACCTGCAATTTTTTTTTAATATTCAACGGTGAAGTTACGAGTTATCAGCATCTTTTAGTCTTGAAATCATCAAATAAGAAAACACATAATATTTATACTTCCAAATTATCTCAGAATATGAGAGGTGACTCGCGTTATCAACTGCACAGCTACATTGCACGGATCCCCCATTTTAGGAGAAGCATTCATGTTGACACGACATGATACGGGTGTGGGTGTGGAACATGCACCAGATCCATCTAAAAAAAGGGAAAACCTTCTAAGAACAAAAAGAGGAAAAAAGAGAGAGTCCAAGCTTTTGCTGTCGCCTTTCCATTAGTATCATGTAAGCCTTTGTTTATATTTGGAAGTGTTGGGTCACATGTGACCATAATTTTTTGGCCAAATGCTAGGCCGTATAACATATATGGGGCTACTTTTTTGAATAGTTTGAAGTCTGATATGCATTTTTTTAAACTGTAAAAGTTATATAATTATTGGACAACTTTCAACTCAGTTACATATAAAAATACATTTAGAAAAATATATTTGACAAATCCTCACACTTGTATCCAAATGTCAAACCATATCTACGGATCCTTTATTTTCAAGTTTTGGCTCTCCGACACCTAAGTGTACACCCGCATCCGATTCTTGCACCTGAGTCTGTGCAATGTAGCTGCATAGATAAACTTAGCCATTAAAGAGTTTCCTCATGTAACTTGAAGAAACCCCCCAAAAATACATCATTTAATAAATAATCTACATCTATACTAACAGAAAGGAGGTAGGTACCCTTTTTGGTGTGACTTTAGAAACGAAGCCATATCGTGATTTCCATTATTATCCTCAAAAAACTTTCAAAACAAAGCACTCTCACTTTAACTGCCATGGACAAACAAGTAAATAATTATCTTAGTAACTACTTATTCTTATCACTACACTCCATAATTTGGTAACTAACCATCCTTATTCTTCTCTATATTCTCTCTCTCCGTATGTACTTAAATTCTCAGATTTTCAATCACTAACCCTAACATTTAAATTCAACAATGAGGGCCTCTCTCCGTGTGTTCCGCCGCTAGTATTAAGAAAGCACACGCCAAAATACTCTCCTCTCTACAAAAGCCCTACATTGAAATTACTTAGAAACTACTATCCTTTACCTATCTCATCAATATCTACAAAAACCCTACATTGAAATATCTCGCTCTATCTTGATACAAAAAAAATTCATAAAACTGTCAAACCCCCAAAGAATACCACATTCAGGGTTCATTTTTTTTTATTTTTTAAATCAGCAAATAAGTATGCTTGTTTTTCTACAAATACTATAACCATACTGAACAATAAGTACATACAAAACTTGAATTCTGAAAAAATATCGCAGAAACCCGTCTCATCAAAGCAGGTTAGCCCGCAACAAATACACTACAACATGATAAAAGAAAATAATATATTTTGAGTAATCTCTTCGGTTTTACATTTGTACAAAGCATATGCATGGTGTATGTGGAAGCTAAAAAGAGAAGTGCATATCTGTAGAACAATGGGGAGAAAAAAGAAAACATAATAAAGAAGAAAGAAACAAACCCACTTTTTGCTGCAAAACGTTGGGTGGGTCAAAAATCTCGGACATTCCAACAGAGCCCACATCCTCTCTGTAAGAGAGCTTCTCCGCATAACCCAGAGACATATGTATGTTGATTCTCTTCAGACAACCCACTTATCAGCCCTCACTGGATTTTTTTCACAGAGAGGAGGAGAGAAACACATTTGGGTTTAAGGAGACAATAAACAAGCAAGGCAAGCTTTCTCGTCGAAGAGGTGTATTTGTTTTTGTTTTTGTTTTTGTACATTTTTGGGCTTAACGTCGGCTAACAGCATTGTTGGGCCCAAAGTTATGTTGTTTTTTCTTAAATTAATGAGGAGAATCTCCCTACTATTCGGGTCCAGGTAGTTAGATGAGAGTTGGTTTTCATCCTAAAAAAATAAGGAGAGGTGTGTTGTTTAAAGACTAAAATTTTTTTTTTTTTTTTATTATAATATTAGTAATTTTTATTTTAAGAACTTGATTTTAGAAAGAAAATTTAGTTTTAGTCTTATTTTGAGAACATATTAAAAATTCAATTGACTAAAAATAATATTTAAAAATCAACCGTGGACTTGATCATTAAAAATATTAATTTATTTTTGTTATTTTAAGTATTCTGTTGTACTTAAAAATCTAAGAGCAAATATTTAGGTGTTTTTTAAACATTTAACTGTTTCGTAGTACTTAAATTATTTTTTTCATCTTTTTTTTGTTTGAATATGAGGACGAAACATATAAGTGTTCCTTGATGCGAAAAAAATATAAATGCACCGTTAATCTAAAAACATAACACGCTATTTCTTATATTTAAATAAAAAATATTTAAATTTTTTTTTCCATTTAATGTTTCAATTACATTTAAACTCTCATTTATAATTGTTGTAATTATATTACGTGACGTGTTAATCTTTTTATACTCCACTCCAATAAT
>JABCMJ010002981.1:0-15687 GCA_014822125.1 Arbutus unedo
TGACTAGCTAAAATACAAATACTACATTTTGACTAACCATTCTACCTACAATTATTAATGCACTTGCACTCATCCCTTAGGCATAAAGCAAGACTATATAAACACCTTTTGTACGTAATGTGTCTGAAATTTTTCAATGTAATTTGTGTTATTTTAAAGAATTTTACGTGCATCGAATGATTCTAGATATATACAATTTATTTTTTTCTACCATAATGAACTCTCTATATGACTATATATTATGCATCGAACTCACTATGATTAGTTACATTGGCCTAGCATGAAGAGGCCAGACAAATAGCTGAATGGTTCAAATTATTTCATTTCATTATACAAAGTACAATGCTACTATTAATGTGTGAATAAACAACAAAAATAAAGAGTAGGAATGAAAATGTATAGATGAAAAATAAATAGGCAAAATAAGAAAATACATTTTAGTACTTTTGATTAGGAATAAATAAAGAGTAGGACATCTCTTTGGTCTTGGGATTGTGTTGTGTATAGTGCACAACAAAATTTATCATTTTGATGCACAAAATATTATTTCAAACAAATTTCGACCCGTAAGAGTATTTGATTTTATACAAACATAACGTCATTTTGTTACACAACACATCTGTTATATCGCTGGCTCCCCCATTTCTCTCCAACCCATACACCATGTCTTTGTTTCTTCTTTTATTTCTCCATTTTGGGAGGAGAAAGAAGATCAACCTCACCATTTATTTATTTTTTCTTTATTTGAGAGGATAAAATTTGATATTTCAAGTATCAAAAATAAGAGAAAAGAAATGGAAGATTCTCTAAATCCACTCTTTGATTATAAAAAGCAAGGATGTAAGTACCTTTAGTATCGTACTGTTCTCAATATTAATCGGTATCGATCATATCGAATATATATATATATATATATCTGTTACATGATCGTTATCGATACGTATCGTACCAATAAAAAAATTGATATTCAAGCCGATCTGGAGAAATAGTTAAGTTTGAAATGTAATTACAGAATAATTAAGGGAAAAGTGAGAAAATACTTAAAATTATGATATACAAAAATATATAATTAGAGTGAACATGAATAATAAAGTCTTCTTAATTTCATTTCTAATGTAAAAATTTAATTTTGTATACAAAATAAAATTTAAGAATATGTTGTACAGCAAAAAGGAATAAGAGAATAATTCATTTGGACTGTGATAATTATTAACTTATTGACTTATTATTTTTTTATCCTTTAGTGAAATTCTTTTACAATTTTTTGTTTTATATTAATTTTTTTATGGTTGTTAATTCATCTCGATAAGAGATTTTAGAAAATTATAAAATTATGTTTAAAAATTAAATTTTTTTTAGAAAAGACAAAAAATAAATCCAAAATAGCATATGTGTTGACTTATTTGAGTTTTTAGTGAATTTATTTAATTTTTAGACATAATTTTATACTTTTTAAATTTTTTTCGTCAAAACAAATCAATAATTACCCAAAAAATAATAAATATAATTTTTTTAAATAATAATAAAAAATAATTAATTAAATTAATTTTGGCCAAATTTGAGCCTTAAATATCATTGTCTCTCTTTCTCTATCCAACGTTGTCAGTCGCAGGTGGAGAAGGAACACAGAGGTTCAACTACTACAGTACCAATCCCCAAACACAGTCTAGATCACCCCCTCTCTCTCTCTCTCCTCTCTCTCTCATCATGGAAGAGGTATGGAACGACATCAATCTCACCTCCCTCCACGATCACCACCGCCCCTCCGCCAGAGAAAATCGAACCACAACCACCACCTTCCTTGACTTCCTCTCCGGAAAAAACCCACCACCACAAACGCCGTCACAAACCGTCCCCGCCGGCTACGGATCTCCGGCTTCGCCTCCCGTCGTCTCTCTCAGACTAAATTCGCCCCCCGATCAGTTCACCTCGATTTTACAGGATCGACTACCCATGTCGAATGTATCTTGTTTAGATGTTTCGTTTGAGAGTTTGGCATCGGGCTTGCCGGTTTTGGGGAAGAAAAGGTTCCCGGAGTCCGACAACAATCCCGGCGATCGGCGGCATAAGCGCATGATCAAGAACCGTGAGTCAGCCGCTCGATCCAGGGCTAGGAAGCAGGCATTCTCTCTCTCCCCTATTACACACACACACACACACACACACACATATATATATATATTATACACTCACAAACATATACATATATAGATATATTAATTAATTAAAAAAGTGCGAATCTTTTTTTTTAACTCAGTGTCCGAGCGCAATTTACGTGCATCTTAATTAATCATTGGGAATTAATCCTTCCATCCACTAACAGGGCTATTTCTGTTGGAATATATATTAGTGGAGGCACTATGAAACACAAATTTCGATAACAACCAAGTTCCGACGACAACCAAACCCTAGCCCTAACCCACGACTTTATGATTATTGGCATTGAGGTTGTGGCTAGTGGTGCGTGTAAATTAATTCGGACACCGAGCTATAACAATATAAAGCTTTCGAGGTAAATTGTACACAATGCTATTTTTTTATCTACCTTAAAAGGAGAGTAAATATTACACACTTTGCGTTTAGTTCATTATGTATTTTGTTTCGATGATTGGAATCATTTATCTTTTAAGGTCGAATTTATGAACAATTCATGCAAAAAAATAATAATAATTCATGCCCATTTCTATGAGGCAAAGTCTTGGAACACAGATGTTTCGGACATATTTAGACACGGATGTGTCCGGAATCGTTGGATGCACATGATGTTCGGAACACAAGGATTGTGTCTGAAACTATTGAATATATGTGTTCGGAAAATCAGTCTTCTTAGCATTACTCTTTCCATAAATATTTGATTGAGTAAACACTTGTATCTTCCGCTTTAGAATTTTGGCCTACCAAATATTGAATGGTTTGATCAAACTTTCACTAGGAGATATTTCTTCTAAGAATGATTAAAGAAAAATTAAGTCTTGAAAAATAAATGATTGTGATCATTAAGATAGGACACTAGGAACCATTTGAGCATTATAATGTCTAGTTATAAATGGGACACGGGACACCTTGTTCGCTAAAACGGCACCCCTTTGATAAGTGTAGTGTCTACCTATAAATGGGATACATATCATGCTGTGTGCTGTGCGCTGTGCGCTAAAACTTTGATTTGTATATTGTCTAACCTATAAATGGAACACGAGACCCTATTGTGCACTGTGTACAATAGAATGTGTTGCGTGCTAAAACGATATTGTTTTGGCTGCCTAATACTATCCAAATACCGTCTAACAGTTCGGGTATTATTTTGATAGTCAAAACGATATTGTTTTCACGCGTAACACGTGCTGTGTATTGTGTACAACACACAACAAAATCATCAATCTCTATAAATAGGACTATGTTTTACTATTCTTTGGAAGGTGAAGTAAACACAGTTCTCTATCTCTCTCGCGCTGTCTCTCTCTCTCGCTCTCTCTCTATATATATATGAAGTGTGATGGGGGTTTCTATTTTTGTGCAAATATCACAGGCATACACAAATGAGCTGGAGATAGAAGTTGCCCATTTATTGGAAGAGAATGCCAAGCTAAAAAGGCAGCAGCAACAGGTATTAAAAAATAGGCATATAAGTTTCAGCTATATAAGATTTTAATCATTATATATACCTCAGTTGGCATTCAACTGTCAAACAAATAATCCAAAACTAAATTAAAAAGCAGTACTAAAATGGACCCACCAAACTGATTTTTTTCACGAGAAAGTCTAAGAATACACATTTTAATCGTGTAAAAATTCGAATACAGATATGTTCGAAACACTACAATCGTGTAAAATTTGAACACAAATATGTCCGAAACAATACAATGTAACATGAAATCTTGTAAAATGATATGAACTTCACATGTATCGAACGATTTTGAACATATGTTTGTATGAATCAACACACCCTTGGTGTGTTCGTAGATTTGGTCATTGTAAAAAGCTAATATCCTTTTTCTCCTGTTGGGTGGTTCATTGATATAGCTATTCTTGTGTCTACCAGTTATGTTTAGCTGCTGCTGCTCAAGTTCCCAAAAAGAACACTCTCTACAGAACTTCCACGGCTCCATTCTGAGAATGAGAGAGAGAGAGAGAGAGATTTGTGGGTTGTAATGTTTTGAGATTTTGGAGAGAGGAGAGAGAGGAGAGATTTGTGGGATGTAATGTTTTGAGAATTGTGGTTTTAGGAAATACTAGGAGACATTAATGGAAAGAGGGGTATGACTTTTGCTGTCCAAAAATGAAAAGGGCAATTTTTTTTTTTTGGGGGGGGGGGGGGGGGTGGGGACATTTATGCTTTTACTTTTCTTCTCTTGTCATGGTAATATTTTAGGACAGTTTAATGGAAGGTTAACTACTATTTTCCCCTTAAAGTATTATCCTTTTTATGTGTGGAAAAAAGAATTTAAGAAGAATAGTTATGTAATTTCACATTGATAAG
Organism: Arbutus unedo; assembly: GCA_014822125.1. NCBI lineage: Eukaryota > Viridiplantae > Streptophyta > Magnoliopsida > Ericales > Ericaceae > Arbutus > Arbutus unedo. The sequence continues at coordinate 4,478 of JABCMJ010002981.1, forward strand.
GATAAAAAAAGGAATAAAAAAGGAGAATGCTAATATCAATTTCCTACGTTATCTTAATTTGTTCCACAAGCAAATATTTTACTACATTAGCCCTTCATCTATTGGATCATTTTAAATCAGCCCTTGAACTTTAAAGGGGCTAAATATAAGAGCAAGTTTACTCACATAATTCTCAAATTCGGATAGAAATGCATCTGAAACTGTTTGATTCATGTGGGATTAACATTATTTTGAAGTACTCCTTGTGTATTAGATAGTCTTGAACATATCTGTATTTGAATTTGTCTATACGAGTGACTCTTAGATTCGGACATATATTGATGTATTTAAAATTGTCTAATTTACGTGAAATCTATATTATTTTGAAGTGCTCCTTGTATATTAGACAATTTTGAACATATCTATTTTTTAATTTGTTTATATAGACTTTCACAATATATAATTTCAAGAGAGAATGATATAATTTCAAAGGACTAGAGAATCTTTGTGGGTCATTTGTTTTGCTTTATTTTCTTACTTTGACCCTATGCTTTCATTCCCTATTTTGTCGCGATTCTTTGAAAGAGGGGATATGCAAAATTGCTAGCAAAAGAGAGTAGTTGATAAGAAAAAAATTAGGACTCTATATATAAATCATTCATGCACGATCGGTACGAATGTGTTTAAAATCGTCAAATACACGTGAGATTTATAAGATTATAGAAAATACCACGTGTATCCAATAATTTCAGATATATTTTTATCTGAATATACACGAATGATTTGTATTTTTTGAATTCTTCAGTTGATAATAGCTCCAAAAATATGCAATAGTTATTGGGATGGGACATGTTCTTCGTTGGCTGTCATTTTCATCATCTCCTTATCTCTTTCTTATTGAAATTTTATTCCATTTTCTTTCCTTTTATTATTACAGTCCTTTTGATGCCCAGTTTTGTTTGGTTCTCGTAAGGTTCAGTTTTGTTCATTCATGGGTGAACAAATTTTATTCATCTTTGATTATACGAGATTACTTTAAAATCCCACTTTGATTATTAAAATATTTATTTTTTTTGTTCAACCGAATATCAGTCGGTATTTTGATCTAAAATTTTAGTTTTTAGCTTGAAAGATTAAAAGTTTTGAAGTAAAAAAAATTAAATTTTTAGGTTAAATACTTATCGATATCCGATTGAACTTAATTCTTTCATGGAATTCTAAGAAATTAATTTAAATTTTTTACCCTCAAAGATTAAAAGTTTTGAAGTAAAAGATTAGATTTTTAGGTCAAACACTTATCGATATCCGATTGAACTGAATTCTTTCGTGGAATCTTACGAAATTAATCTGAATAAAATAGATCACAATTTTGATTATCGATGTAAAATCTCAAAATGGTTTCATATAGCCAAGCGTGAACAAAATTTGTTCCCCAGCCGGCGAACAAAGAAGGACAATTTTTTCTATCTTTCCTTGATTCCATGATTCAAAAGTGGGAAACAATGTTGTTTGGAATGAATCACAACTCCAATGACTCCAAACAACTTTTGTGAGATAGGACTTTGTTTGATGATTCAATTCAGTATTTAAAACTGAATAAGTTAAGTAAAAAAAAGAAATAAGTTAGTTTAATAATCAAAATAGAAAATACTTAAAATATTAAAAGCTGAACGCAAATAAAGAGTAAAAAAATAAGTAAGTTCCTTTACTTATGGGTTCACGTGTATTGCCTTTCGTACCATTTTGTAGCCACCCCCTAACCATATAATCACCATGACCTACAACTACTGTACATTCCCTCGTTTTTTCTACGACGGAATTTTCGTATACTTATAATATATTTTTGGCAGTTAAGTTATATAAATATTTTAATGTAATAATCAGAAATGCACCCAATTTATATAGAAAAATCTACAATAATTTTTTTAGGAATGATACAGTTTTAGAAAATTTTACCAGAAAAAGTTTCGAAATTCAAACGTCATGCTATAATCCTTTTAGATAAATTTTACCATTGCTTATTAGGAAAAAGTCGGCTTGAACTAAATATATTGTCTTGTAGGATGGCTTCTGAAGATGGAGGTAAAGGAAATTGGAAAAATCTAGAGCTTTACAAACTTTTTATAGATTTGTGCTTAAAAGAATCTACAGAAAACGGTAAAAATGGTGGCGGTCTTAAAAAAGAAAGTTGGGATCGGATTCGGGGAACTTTGAACAAAGAGAAGGATCTTAACTTATCTAAAAAATAGCTGACAAATCAATAGAATTTTTTGAAAGCAAAATATGAAGAGGGGTCTAAAAAACTGGTAACGGTTACGATATTGTAACTAATACTGTGAATTGGAGTGCAGAGGAATGGAGTGAGTACATACAGGTATAACTATCTCTTATGTTAAAAGTTAACATGATACTCAATGAATATCAAATTTATGCAATCATAATTTTACAGGACAACCCGAATGCCAAACAATTTTGATATACTAGACTATAATATTTGAACGAGTTAAAAGCATTATCTGACGGTGTTACAGCAACAAGATGATTTTCACGGGGACTGTCAAAAGAAGGGTTTCCTACCAATAACACTCAATCATAGTCAGAAATGTACATTAATCTTGACACTGGATCTCTTGAGACACTTTCTTGGTATTGGTTATCTGATTTCCAATCAATCACATACATACCAGGATGTGCAATATTGATTATTTGATTTCCATAATGGTCGTGGCCGTAGGAATAAAGAAGAGCAACTCAACCTCACACAAGCTAGGTTACGGAACGTATTTTTGGAGTTCTGAGGGCTCGTTTTCCAATACTACAATGGATGTCATCGTACCTTTTCTTGGAGAATTCAATGATCCAAATGCTTTTTACGACAATGCTCAATAACATGTGAGTAATTTCAAAGTAGGTAGAGGATCGACCCAAGCTGACCAGATTTTATGGCTCAATCTACGTGATCAAATTGCGTTAAACTACTCTTGAGTGTTAAAAATATAATTTTACTACTTCAATAATTGACGAAGTTTCGATGATAATAGTAATTAGTATTATTGTTGAGTGTCTTTCCAATGTTTTATGTATGTTATTATAGTTTTGATAGTTGTATTTTTGTCTATATATAATTAATTATAATTTACTAGTTCAACATGAATATTTGAAGGGTAATGTTAGAAAATTAATGAATTTCAGACTTCAGCTCACTGTACAGACAAAACAGCTTATTTAATTCAGTATTTAAAATTCAGTGCACATCAAACAATTTTTCAGCTTAAAAAATTCAATATTTAACTTTCATCACTTGGTTTTCTGTTTTCTGCTTTATCAAACAAGCCCTACCCACTCTACAAGTACTATGTTTGGCAAATGATATATTCATACAAAACTAATACATAAATGGTCCTGTGCTTTTGAAGAAGTATATAAGATAGGAATGGGGAGCCTTAAACTAATACATAAATGGTCCTGTGTGAACTGCATAATATGGTGTACTGTGTGTCAAATTAATATTATTTTGGCGCATAAAAAATTATCTGAACACATCATTCTGGTGCACAAATTTTTTTTTAAATATTGCCCAACTGTTTGGGTAGATTTTTATGCACAAAAATAACTAAAAAATAAGTAAATTTTGAGATCACTATGACTTCTGTTAATACCTTCTTACTATATCTCTACGATTCCTAAAAAAAAGTAGGTAATTAAATTTTGAGACACTGACAATTTGAAGTGTCCATAAGACAACAAAATAAATTATTCATGCAAAAAATCAAAGTTATCGGACTTTTATAGCCACATAATCCTATCTCAATCGTCTTGCAAACCGAACAATAAATAGGATGTGCATAAATTCGTATGACTTGATTTGCATGAACAATTCGGTAAAACGAGTCAAACAAAATGAACTACTCGAATCACAAAGATGATCTGATAGGATTACAGAGATCTAGGGTCATGTTTTTTTTATCACATTACAAAATGATATAATCATATGGATTGAGCAAATAAAATTCTAGGTTAATAACTAGAGAATTCTTATAATCAGATTTTCGAAAGTATTGACCAAGGATATGTAAGGATATGTAATTCCTTATGAGGTTTTTACTCGCATATTCGGACACAAATAAGTTTGAAATCATTAGATGGACGTAGGGATCACATGATTATGGAAGACTCCAAGTGCATTCGACGATTCCGTATACATTTGTGTCCAAATATGCATAAATGATTTGTATTCCTAAACTTGTTCTTAATTTAATTGGCCAACCAAACAGCCTCTAAGGGGGGTAGGCTGAGTTTTGACTATAAATTATTCTTTGTTAAATATAGTAAGTGTTATTCAATACATTGTTCTTCTATATAGTTATTTTTGTTAAATTTTTTTACATCTTTTCATTTGATTCGACAGAATAATAAAAAAGTATAAAAACATGAACCAAAATTAAAAAAGTCTAGATAAGATGACGCTACAGACATTAAAAATAATAAACAATTGTATTTTTTAATTTTTTTTCATCTTTACTAAACTTTGTGGGCTAATTCCTACATTGAGACGAATAATTAATTTTAAAAAATCACACAGATTAAGTAAAATATTAGAAAAAGTGTAATGGTTCAATTTTTCGGAACATTAAATAATTCGTTAAATTCTTATTTTATTAAAAAGATAAGAATTAATATGAAAATTTCTTAACCATTGATTAATTATTATAAAAACCAAGTTCAAAAAATACACAATTGAAAAATGACCAAATTACCCCTTGGGGTTTACATTTATTTCATAACATTAAAATAAGTGAAAAATCAGAGCGACAATCTGGGGGTACGATATCCAGGCAAATAGCTCATCCCAATCAACTCTTGGCACTTCCTGCACGTGTGGCTCCTCCGTCTGCACATCGCCATTTAGCATGAAATGTCAGAGGCGAAGAAGTTGCACCGATAAGTAATGAAACTTAGTAGATAAAGTTACTTGAAAAATCAAATTCACAGGTGATACATCATGCAATAGTTATAAACGCTAACAGTTAACATATTGCACATAAATTATAACATAAACAGTATGTAACATGCGTAAGTATAACACTTTGGTAAGTTTGTTAAGTCCTCTTATGTTTCTAGGTATACTATAAAGAATAGCATGTCATTCCTTAAACACTAGCATATGACCCTTAGTTGATGTTGACCAGTCCTTACCTACCCCAAGGTCACAATTCTAATCATAACTCGACAAGAAAAGAACCTTCTACCATTCACTCAAGTTAATACATACCCCACCCTATCTAGATCTCGCGAACATGATGTCACCAGATCCAATTTTTACGTACTTTAGTCACTTCTCTTTATAAACTCGAAGACGCGCAATACACTAGTCGTCATTCCCTTGGGGTCAAGAGCTACCTTCGTAAACGTCCCCGAAGTCACCCTCTATCCTTTCCAACTCTTCTTAGTAGGGGCTCTTAAAAAAAAGTCACAATCGATATCTCAAAGCACAATAACATGCCACACTAGGCCAACCACAACAGTTTATCAATTTTCATTAAACTTTTCACACAAATTTTTATGGTGTTTTTTACTTTTATAACGCACACCCAGTATCCTACGTTGTCTTATTTAGGTGTTGTTCGAACCAGTATCCCTAACGCGTTTTTAGGTTTTGTTTGTTAAACCCCAATTACACATATCATATTCAATTATCCGAAGTCTATAAAATTTACTAAAATCGCAATGGTTTCAACATTATCCATCCATAAACCTTGGGTAGCATAATGGTTGAACCCAGTATCACCAACAACCATAATCTCCTCAACAACCAAAACACATGTGCACAAAGTCTTGTACATTCATAAAACGTAAACATGCTTAGCCTTCATGGATTAACAACAACGATTCTACGTTCATAACATTTATAAAATGGATACATGTGCAATGTGTGTGTGAGTCCATAAATAGCACTTAACAATCTGTAAAACAGAGACATTGGCATACGCCAACACCGATTTTCATAATTTTAATTTCAAAAAGTCGACGTCCTGACATTCTAGAAGTACGGATTTGAAGTCTCAAGAAATTGACTAAAGGTTCTAGAAATGCGGACTAGAGATGCGGACGCTAATTTTTCCGGGTGTGATATTCACATTAAAAATAAAAAAGAAGAAAAAAACTAAAAAATGCGGTATTCTGACATAGTAAAAATGCGGACTAGAAATCTCTAAAAAAGAACTAGAAATTTTTAGAATTGCGGACTAGAGATGCAAATGTTAGTCTTTCTGAGCATAATATTTACATTGATAATAAAAAGAAAAAGAGAGTAAAAATTAAATAAAGATAACAAAAATTAAATAAACAAAGCAGAAATTGAAATAAAGCGACTGTTGCAGCGCTAGCTTGTATTGCTATCAGAATCTACCGATTACAAATGAAAGAAACACGAAAGACTATGCTGAACCATAAACTGACATAACAACGGATATTAAATCCTGGTAATACTCCGTGCTATGCTAAAGTAAAAATACTTTCGGGTCTTTCTGATAATTGAAAATAAAATAGGTAGAGTCTCTGCTTATATTTGGATCAAAATCTAACTAAAAGGGCCCTAATTCTAATATTGTTCTAATACCGAGAGTCCGAAGCTATGAAGCTAATACTGCCTGGAGGAGAACACTCGAAGAATTTATGAAGCTTTGGGCTCTCTGAAAATAGTATGGAAAATAAAAACGAGGAGATGAAATCGAAAAAGAAGAATGAAGGAGAGTCTCCGCCTCAGTTTCCGTTCTCGGTTCTTTTATCGCATTCTGAATTTTACTTTGAGATTCATGAAAATATTTGAGGGTGCTATGACCGACCTAGGAGAAAAAATGAGATGAAATTCCATCCCTAATGCGAAAGACCAACTAAGTATTTATAAAAGTAATGGACTAACATAATAGAAGCCTTATTATTAAGTAACCACCCAAATGTAATTACTTTCTAAAAACCAAACCAAGTTGATTTTTCCCACAAATATCACTTACACCACACATGTGCATGAGATGCGCCCCAATTGCGCCCTAGGTCATGCCAAATGACAAAAATGTTCCTAGGGGCTCCGAACGTGCTCCAAAATGTTATTTTTTGACTCCGAAACCCCAAACGGATTCAGATCGGATCCCGGATACATTCGTTGAATTTGTATCGTCATGAGAATCAATAATACGTGTCTTTAAAAATTTAAAAATATGATCTCGTAAATCGTGCCTCCAGATCGTTGCCGATATGTTATTGGTTGGTTGCTAAATGCTTTAAAATGTAACTTTTTGACTTACCGATCTCAGATTGAACCCCATATATAGCCATTAAACTCGTATCAACGTGCTGATCAATAATATATATTTCTTGAAGTTAGAAACCATCGGCTCAGAAATCGTGCTTTCGAGACCTCATTCTGAATAACCAAAAATTATCAGCGTCGTATATTTTTGTCCTAGTCACTGTCAATGAACTTGTATCATCGTACTGATCAATAATATGAGGTCTTCATAATTTGATGAGTTGTCTTACAAATAGTGCTTCCGAGTCCTAGCCTATGCAAAGACGACGCAACCCTTTGTTCGTCGATTTATCGAATTTCTTCAGATTTGTTCTTAGAACGTTCAATTGGCTTCCGAGGCATTTCAATAACATCATATTAAGATTCTTTATGAAAATAGAAGTGGAGAAGTCGCCTGACTCAATTAGATGTCCCCCCGTTCATGCTGATTAGAAGGGCAAAACTATTCGTTCATCCTTGGATCCCCCTTGGACTTCCTTCGAATGTTGTGACTGTTTATTGAGACATGCTGAAACCCTGACATACATTGTGGAGACGTTCTGCCCTGATTATGTGATGACGTCGAGGCTTGTGTTTGCTAAACCGACCATTTACGGGCAAAATGGTCATTTCCATTTGGATTTCACCAAATCTGCTGAGACAGCTTGATTTACTTTTTAATCCTGCTAATAGGCTTTTATAATGTCCGAGCATACTTCTGGTGAAAAATCTTGGCTTCTCGACTGTTCTTTGTATATTTTGACCTTACAAGGGCAAATTTATCATTTACGTGTTCTGCTTCTTTCAGGTTTTATCGGACATTATGTTTTGACAAATATTGAGCGATGGAGCAAAATCTGGTATCAACAACAATAGTACCTGAACATTGGGAAAAAAAGGATATTCACTACTCCTATGGCACCGTATAGCGGTCATCCAAACCCTTATACCCCTCTACCACGACACAGTGAGGTCCACATTATTAGGCCTTATTTGTTTTAGTGTTTTTGTATTTTTTTAGAGTAATGTTTGTGAATTATGTTTAGGAAAAAAGTTTACAAATATTGTTTGGTTTGTTTGTCAATGATGTTGACATCATTGACTAGTATTAAATTACCATGTTTGCTAATAATTAATACATTAAATAATCATATTTTTGTTATTTCCGGCACCGTTTATTTAATTCCCTTTTGGTCGTGTTCTTTAAATTTCATTTTCGAAAAAAATTTAAAAATTCACTGTTGACTTGAAAAAATATTTCAAGATTAACTACGAACTCGAAATTTTAAAATAAATTTTTTTGTTAACAGAATATGTGCACAAAATACACAATTTATATATAGAGAGAGAGAGAGAGAGAGAGAGCCTTCAATAATGCCAAAAAAATCTAACCATGATTTTTTTTGTGAAATACTTACAGCAAACAATATCTGAGAGTATTTTTCTTCAAAAATCGGTTCAGAATCTATTAACCGAACATGACCTTAATCTTAAATTTTACATCAATATGTGATGCTATCAATTTCGGCATCCACATTGCGGTACCAATGGAGCACAGAATAATTTTTCTTTTAAGGGGTTAAAAAATACATTGAAAGCTTGTATATCTCATCCATCTTTATCGCCAATGTAGTCTCATGTCGACATATGTTGTCCGTCAATAAATGTATGACGACTTTTTTTTTTTATCTCATCTTTCTTCCGATCAAAACTTTTCTTTTTCCTCCCACCAATCTTCTCTGAAGTTCGTCCTCAATGTTCCTGTTAGGAGGTGAAGACCCGCCATTGGAATGTCCATCCAGGTTGATTTAGTGCCTTGAAGTCAAAAATGAATTTTTTGGACAGTGCCTCGAATTTCCGGTAGTAAGTGTCAGCAGTGCCTGAAATTACCGGTAGTAAATGTTTCTGACTTTTTTGGGTAGTGCCTGGGACTACCGGTAGTAAGGGAATGTGCGAGAATCCTGTACAAGATCTTCAAGATTTATTTTTTTCTAGTCTAATTAGGATCAAATATTTTCCCATTGTTTAGAGATTTAATATATATCTTTTCTAGGAGGTTTCCTAAGAGACATGTTTTGAGATATGATTTGTTATATATCTTTAGGAAGGTTTTCTAAGATATAAAGAGATCTACTGAGAGAATACAGAAGCTTTCTAGAAAGAGAGAGGGAGAATCAAGAGAAAACATAGATCTCAGAGAGATTGTGAGAAAACTTGTACTCATTGATTCGATTCATAGTGAACCGGTGTGGCTCTTGTGATTTTTTCTCATGTTGAGGTTTTCCATGTATATCTTGTGGCTCGTTCTTTTCTTTCTATTTTTCTATTACGCACGTTTGTTTGTTTTGTTTGGTGATTAATTGTTTTCAAAATCCGTAAGGGGCGTTGTAAGTTTGAACGTTGTTCGTTTGATTTCTTAACAACTGGTATCAGAGCCGCGGTTGCGGTAGGTTTTGTTCAACAGATTAGGATTTAATCTTGTTCAGGCAACCTAGGGTTTCAGTGGGAGCTATGGGTCCTGAAGAAGGCAAACAGAGAATCAAAAAGTTTGACGGATCAAACTTTGCGTACTAGAAGACACAAATAGAGGACTATCTATATCAGAAGGATCTTTACCGGCCATTGCTAGGTAAAGAAAAAGAGAAGAAGAAGATAGAAGAATTTGATGAAGATTGGGACGTTCTTAACAGAAAGGCGTTAGGGGTTATTCACTTGTCCCTATCAAAGGCAGTCACCACAACATATTGAAAGAGAAAACGATGAAAGACCTAATGGAAGCATCAAAGAAGATGTATGAGTAACCGTCTGTTGCGAATAAGGTACATCTTATGAAAAAACTTTTCAACCGTCTATGGCAGAAGGAGTTTCCTTTATGTCACATCTTCATGCGTTCAATACAATTATTGATCAACTTACCTTTGTGGATAGCATGTTTGATGATGAGGTTCAAACATTGTTGATTCTGTCTCAGTTGCTGGAGAGATGGCAGGGTACGGTTACTGCAGTTAGTAATTCAACTGGGAAAGAAAAGTTGAAACTGAGTGAGGTTGTGAGTTTGATTCTGACTGAGAAGGTTAGAAGGCATTCAATTGAAAGTTCAAGTTCAGGTTCAGGCACAACGGGTTCAACCCTAAGTTTTGAGCAATCGAGGGGCAAAAATCAGAGTAAGGATGGTCAAATTCAGAACTGAAACAGGTTGAAATCAAAGGGCAAGGTAAATCGGGGTAAATCTCAGGTTCGGCCCATTAGAGGTGAATGTTGAAATTGTGACCAGATAGATCACATATCACAAACTTACAAAGCACCAAAGCAGGACAAGGGTGAGCAGAGTTTTGCACGATGCACCTATTTGCTATGAACAGCGATGTCGAGTCATGGGGGATTGATCCGGGTGCCTCATTCCACGCTATTGCTAACAGGGAGATTCTGCAGAATTATGTAGTAGGGGACTTTGGGAAAGTATACTTGGGCGATAACGAGCCATGTAGTATTGTAGGGAAGGATGCTATTCAGATTGCGACGTAAGGGTCCATATGGTGTCTGAAAGATGTCAGGCACATTCCAAATCTGAAGAGGAATATTGTTTCTGTTGGACAGCTAGTAGCAGCAGGCTATACTTCTACATTCACAGGGGACACGTGGAGAGTCTCCAACGGTACCATGGTGGTAGCTAAGGGCAAGAAAGTTGGTACACTTTACTTTCGCAATTGCAGATGGCGAGAAGAGTTCAGATCTGTGGCACAATAGACTGGGGCATATGAGCGAGAAGGGGATGAAGGTTTTGCAGTCCAAAGGGAAGCTACCGGGTTGGAGTCAGTGGATATTGACATTTGCGAGGATTGTATCTTCAGGAAACAAAAACTGGTTAGTTTTCAGAAAGGCGGCGGGCCTTCTAAGGCTCAAAAGTTAAAGCTTGTCCATACAGATGTTTGGGGCCCAGCTA
>JABCMJ010002982.1:0-62288 GCA_014822125.1 Arbutus unedo
CATAGGCTCAAGTATTAGATATACCAAACATGGCAATAACTAAGCAAGAGCTTAACACTTCCTTTTTGTTTCTAAAATAAGAACTTGTATTAATCCATTGACAAACATGAAAAGCATTTGGGAGACATCAACTAGCATAAGTTTTCAAGTGAACTTCATCCTTAGACTTAACCTAAAAGTTTAGTTACTCATGCTTTGTGACTTGCTGGAAGATTGAAATAAAAAGCAAGAACACAATATCAAACTTACACTTTCTCTAACTTACTTCCCAAAGGAGAACATGTCATATGCTTGAAGAAAATTTCAGGAGAAATATGAAGAACACTCAAAATGCTTGAAGAACTAGAGAGAGAAGCTCTCTAAAAAATCTGAATATCTCTTAGTCTCTATGCTACAACACTTACAAAAAGAAAATTGAGATCCACTTATCTCTCCCACACACATGCAAAGCAAAAGTCGAGAAAAAGCACCCAAAAGGAGCTAATGAGGAAGATGCCAAAAATCAGCATTTAATGTGCGTCGGGCACTCTCTACCGATAGAGAGTGTTTCTCTACCAGTAGAGAAACCTTCTGATTTCTTAAAATTCATTCCTCTACCGATAGGACTGACTCTCTACCGGTAGAGAAACCTTCTGATTTCTTAAAATTCATTCCTCTACCGATAGGACTGACTCTCTACCGGTAGAGAAGTCTTCTGACTTCTTAGACTTCCTTCCTCTACCGATAGGACTGATCCTCTACCGATAGAGACTTGTGGCTTGATTTGTCTACCGATAGAGACTGATCCTCTATCGGTAGAACCTCCTTGAATGGTCGTATTTTCTTCTTCTCTACCGATAGAGACTGATCCTCTACCGATAGAGAAGTCTTCTGACTTCTTTTTCCTGGCTTCTTCAAATTTTCCTTTCAGCTTCTTTTCTCTCACTCTCCGGGCCTTCTCTTGGATTTTAAACGATGTCGTACTTGGTCCCGGGCCTTTGTTTCGTGCTTGAAAACCTGTAAGGAAGCATTGACATCTACCCATGCAATATTAAATAAAACGATGATTTTCTATACGCCTAAATTCTAAAGTGGATGTATTGAGCCATATTAGTCTATCATTTAGTACCCTCAACAAAATCACAAGTACTCAAGTAATTAAAATAATAAAAACAACAGGTTGAACCTCGGGTCCTCATAGAGCAGAATTCACATGCTGGCGCATTGCCAGGCGTGGCTTCCGCTGCGAAAGTCAATGGTCACCAAGTGATCTCAATCTTTACACTTGCCCGACCAAGCATTGAACAGCATCGCCCATGCTAGATGATCCAATCATCACGTACTTGAAAGAAGACAAGTTGCCGACTGACAAGAGGGAGGCACATCGCATAGTTCCCAAGTCAACACGATTTTGGGTTTCACCTGTATCCAAACTGTATCGACGGTCATTCACTAGACCGTACGTGTACTGTGACCAAGAAGGTGTTGTACGAAACTCAAGTCGACAGTCGTGGATTCCATTCTGAAGGATGATCCCTGACCCACCAAGCGATCACTCAGGGTTATTGATGGCCAAAGATGACGCAAGACGTACAAAAATTTGTGTAAAAATGTGACAAGTGCCAGCAATTCTCTTTACTGATTTGGCAACCAGCCGAAGAACTCTTACCTCTTACAAGCCCTTGGCCATTCGCGTAGTGGGGACTAGATATAGTGGGAAAGATGCCAAGGGCTCTAGGAGGTTTCAAGTTCCATATTACAGCCACAAATTACTTCACCTAGTGGGTGGAGGTTGAGCCATTGGTAACTATCAAAGAAAATGATGTGAAGAGGTTCATATGGAAGAGCATTGTCTCGAGTTCGGCATCCCATATGCTTTTGTCTTTAACAAAGGGGCTCAATTTGTCAGCGACTTGCTCACAAATTTTTTTTGCCGAACATGTGATCAAGTTTTACAATTCCAACCCATGCTATCTGCAGAGTAATGAGCAAGCTGAAGCATCGAACAAAATCGTGGTTTTGGGCATAAAAAAGAGGTTGCTGGCAGCTAAAGGGAAATAGACAGAAGAATTGCCAAGTGTACTTTTGGCATACTGCACCACTCTACAACAATGCATAGGCCAGACTCCATTCGCCCTCGCGTTCGGCATAGAAGTTGTTATTCCCCTTGAGGCAGACATGCCAACCATCCAAGCCGAGCATTTCAGTGAAGATCAAAATGACAGGGAAATTGCCAAGGACCTGGACCTAGCCGACGAGAAGCGGGATCGAGTGAGAATTTGTCTCGCTGCTTATCAGTAGGAAACACCCAAAGGATACAATCAGGGAGTTCAAAAATGTTTCGGCTAGATGACTTAGTGTTGCAGAAAGTAGTGGCCAACACAAAGAAGTGATCTGACGACAAACTTGGTTTGAACAAGGGCATACCAACTAGAGGATATGACTAGTAAGGCTATGCCGAACCCCTAGAACGCCACCAACCTTAGGAAGTATTATTATTAGTAATTTTCTCTTTCATTATCTCTATTTCTCTATCATTTGTAGAGAGCTTAGGCTCTTTTATCAAAGTAATACATTATGATTTTTTGAACATCCTTGTGTCAAAAGTGTAACGAATACTAAACATATGCTAAAGGTTGGGGTCCTTAGCCATAGAAGCCCCAGACCAACCTTGGATGGCCCAATCAATGCTCCCAAATGGTTGGAGTCTGATCATAGAGCCCTAGGCCGATAGAAGGGCCGATGGAAATCTAAGCCCACTAAGAATTTGCAAAAACCACCATTTTCCAAACCCTTAATGGGGGAAAATGGGTAAATGGCATATCAGCCTTTAAAAGAAATAAAGTAGGCGTATCGGCCAAAACAATTGAAATACTAAAAGAGAGGCTTAAGAAGCTAAGTTGGATCCATACTTGAGAAGAAGTTAAAGAGAGTATCAAAGGATTACAATATAAAAACTACCAATAGCATGCCATTAAAGTTCGGCGTCAGTAAAATAGAAATAGTAACAACTTAAAGAAGAAAACAGTCTACTATTCGGCAAGCACTTCCTCTCATGGGCTAACAGGGAGGCTGCCGTGCCGATAAGTACTTCTGTTGGAGCATCACTTGGAAAAGGAGGAAGGTTTTGTAGAAGTGGCGAGTCGTCAGCAATATTGGTCGACTTTAGGTCGTCGACCCACCCACATTGGTAGATTATATCTTGAGCCATCACCAACTCCTCTTCGCACTGGCTTTCAGCCTCATCAAAGCCCTTGTTATAAGCTGTCAACACCGGATCTTTCTTTTTGGCCCTAAGCTCCTCGACCTCTTTCAGCAGTTCAGCATTGGCGCTTCGGAAGACGTCAAGATTGGGAGTCAATTGGGCTATTTCGTCCTTCAACTGGATGATCTCAAGGTCTCTCTCCTTCCTCAAAGCCTTTTCAATAACCAACTAAGGGACGGAATGACTGGCTATGCGCATTGCCTTAGAGAGCCGTTGGTCGAACACTAAGAGAGCCTGGATTGTCTGACAGAATAAGTGGACGGCAAGGTCAAAAATAGCCAAGCCGAAGAGCAGAGAAAGTTGAACAAAAAAGTGAAACTTACCAATAGAGCATTCTTCAGAGCGGTCCAATAAAGAGGCTTGATTACTCCGGGCATCACTTCAATATCCTTTGGTAGTAGGACAACGAGCAAGAACGCGTGTGACTCTTTCTTCAGCAATAGAACTTGAGCTAATAACCCTCGCCTTGTTGATCTTAAACTTAGGCCTCCAGGGCTAGGCATCCACAGGCTCCTCTTGTTCTTCACCTACTTTTGACACCCTAGATGGAATGGGGGAGACTGCCTCTTCATCATCCACTGACTCTTGTCGAGGCATTTTTCACGAAGGTTGAGGAAAAACCATAGGCATGGTGAATTGGGACCGAGTGACGACCATTTGAGCTGGTTGAGTTGCAGACACCGATGGAGTTGTGAAGCAGGCAATAATTGATTTTGCAGTTCCCGTTGGCAATGATTGATTTTGTAGTTCCCGTTGGATGTATTCCATGTTCAACTGCGCAGTGCCGGTTGGGTCTGCTATTTGATTGAGGTATTGTAGCAATTTACTTGTAGAAACCCGTTCAGCACATTGATCTTCAAATGTTTGCTTGTAGTGGGGCTCAAACTCAAAGATAATGGGGATGTCTCAATATTTGACATCAATTTGAAAAGCCTTGAAGATCCGAGCCTCACGAGACTTGGTGTTTAAGTGGCCAATGGTGTCTTTGTCTAGAACAAACAAATAAAGATCAACACCAAAAGAAAATATGATACTACATTATGCAAGTGTCGAGTCGAATAATACCTAAAGTTTCTAAAAAGCGGGGGACAGGGAAGTTCTCCAGGGTCGAACTCGAATTTGCCCATAACCACAAGTACGTCTCCAGCATATTTGTCCGAGTCGGGAAGACCAATGATTAAAGAGTTATACCGAGGACGACTCTGTAGGTGGTGTCTCTTCAATTTGGCATTCCAACTGGCCAAGTATAGGCCGAAGATGTCACAAAACTCAAGGTTGAGTTCGTGGACTCTTTCAACCGAACGACCGACATTCTGATTCTAAAAAAGTTGACTGACACCTAGTAGAGGGTGAGGTTAAGCTCGTGAAAGGCACACTAAAGCCACAGATGAAGGGGAAACCAAACCCCCTCGATTATGGCCATCATGGGGATATGAATACGATCAGGCTAAAAGTTGGGCACGGCGTCGATCAATAAGAGTGAAAGTTGTACGTCATTGGGAACATTATATCTTATCCGGAAGACTTGTCTGTCAGTGTAAAAACCAAACCGTGCTCGAAACTTGTTTCTCTTTGGCACTGTGACAAGACGTAGCAAAGGTACGAAGGTTGAAAAGAGTCAAAAGCAGGTACAGAGGATTGACACCAAAAGTGTTTGGCAAAAGTGTCGAACGAATGGAATAAGGGTCGGGGGCTTATCGGAGTGATGAGACAAGATCGCTAGAAAAAGGTCTACTGACGTGACATGCTCGTTGGAAAAGATGATGGGATGGTATCAAGGGCACTGTTCATACGTGAAAAGCGCCGAAAAAACTAAAATCAAGCATTCTAAAGAGTTGTATAAAGAAAATACAAATTCAAACATGTAAAACGGCAAGAAATATCGATTTTGAAGGATTTACCTGAGAAATGGAGCACTGGTAGTAGGTGATTCAAAGATTCTGGCATGAAGGAGCTCTTGGGCAGCAGAAAGCAGAAGAAGAAGTGAGTGGAGAAAAGGGATTTCCCTCCCCCTTCCATTCCTTATATATGTTTGAAATGAGGCATTAAATGGGACATAGAAAACAAAGCGATGTGAAATTTGAATCGTCCGATGGGTGACACGTGGAGCAATCTGGCGTGTTTGGCAATTAATGCCTCTAAAACAGTGCATGCGAAGATGAAACGACGGCCTGCTACACGATGAGTCAGCAAGCGACACGTGTCCACATTGTTGTAAATTTATGAGTTCGCCCATTTATGTCAACCAATCGTCAACTAAGCCAACACTTAGTTGACGGGCTATTATGGAGGGCCAAAATATATGGGTCGACCCATTAATTGTAAGGGATCAATTCTCAAAACCTAGTGATGAACGGGCACAGGTTAAACTACAAAAAATTAAAATCCTAAAAGCAGAACTATAGTTCATACCTTCGAGATCTCTCTGATTTGATCTTGACAACCTTCGCAGTTTGAGATCAAAAAATGCGCATGACCAACCTGTTGATCTTACTCGACTGACCTCATAATCTTATACCATAATCTTATTGCACCTCAATCATGATCCGAGTGTGGGCTAAAAAAAGTGATTTTCTTACCCTCATAGAACCTCTTTCAATATTCTGAATATTTTGAGTGTTTAGATCATTTGACCTAGAAGGCATAGCTGTGTATATATAGGCAACGATAGGGACCCAAGGAGAAGTATGGGCTGAACTTCCTATATAATTTGGAATTCCAATCTAGCCTAGATCAATTTCGAATTATATAAATTACAATTTATATCACTAAAGAATTATAATTGCATTCCCTTCCTTATCTCAAAATTATATTTTGAGCTACATATTATTAAATGGTCATTTATCTCCTCACATTAAGATTATAGATACCCGTTGATTAAAACAAATTACTGACAATTTATTTAATCAACATCTATAATATTACTTGAAACCTTCCACTTAACCTATTCATTCTGTCGGATACTAATATCCAATTGTAGGGCTTGATATAATGGAAACTTATAAACTTTCTCAAGAGGACATCATCAATCCCTATACTAGGATGTGAATTCTATTAATAATTAACGGGTATCATACATTTAATATTTTGACACAACGTATCGAGACTATTGGCCTACAATGCCTCACTTTATAATGAATCAAAACCAACAATATTACATATACACATCTATTAATTATCTTGGGGTTAAGAGCACAAACATTCATAATAACCATGAGGTGCTAATTATCTTATATAGTCAGTATAAATACAATTATCTTAAATTGGTCATGTTTAATACACACAAAGTGTACTAAACTGTGAGTCAAAACTCTACAATTTTCCATAGTCAAGATAGACCTACTGGTGGTGTCCATGTAAAATAGAACGTAGTATCATGCTAACGTTTGTTTTGCAATTTTTCCTGTCCCACTATTATGGTCACGCTTGTATGATTATGTGATTGAATGGTTTGGTATGATTGGATCCCACACTGCATTTATGTGGGGTTACGTTTTTATTACAAGTTTTGGGGTTTGTAATATTAATGCGTAGCATGTGAACTTCGATCATATGGAGACTCAGGATTTGATGTAAAGATTTCAATTTATTCACAGCGTCTGTTTTTATTGATATAGTCTTGTGAACTCCTTTTCGGAGGCATAGAATCGATATGTAATAACAAGTTCTAATAATCGAAGAAATCAGTCTTTTTAGAGGGATCGATATATTTCTATTGGACAAGTCAATGATTGACTCCTTCAACCCCCTGTGTTAGCATCAACTTTGTCATGGTGGACAAGTCAATGGCAAGAATCAAGCTTATTTTCGAAATTGTAATTTTGACCACAATAGTTAGGATTCCTATTATGTTTATGTTTTGGAAATCAGTGTTTTTTGTTACATACAAATTTCATAGTCTCCATCATGAGTTTGTAGATAATATGATTAATTTTTTGTGTTGGTTTTTAAACCTTTCTAAACATCGGACAAAATTAATTATGGAATCATCGATAGAAGTTTCATTGAGATAGCTCTAAGTTAATTAATGTGTGAATCAGGTCTCCATCTGAAATGATTCATTACGGAATAATTAATTTAGTGTGAGGTGATGGTGTACACTTAGCTATAAATAATAGTATCCTCTCTATCTGAGTCACTGCTATTATTTGTAGGACTAAAATTGAGTTGGCTATTTAATTTTACTTGACAATGATTTTTTGTCTAGATAGTAAAATTAAAAGGAAAAGGTCTATCTGCTCAAATAATGAAAAATAGTGGATCTTCCCATCAAATGCATACTTTTCATGGTATAGCGGACAGCCGACATTTTTCTTTAAAGTTTTGGTAGAGGGAATCAACATTTTAAATGAAATTCAAAAATTTTAATTTTTCCTTCATAATTGTTGTTATATGATTCTCAGATTCAAAAGTATGCTCTTTCAATCTACTTGTTGTTATTTTCAAAGAAAACAAACTCTCTGGATCTAATTATATTGACTGAAAAAGAAATTTGGACATAGTGTTAACTGCTAAAGAGTAAAAATATGTGCTCAATGAGGTTTGCCCAAAGAAACCTGATGTTGGGGAATCCAATGAGAAAACCTGACCTTATAGGAAGTGGGTTAAGGCTAATGAGATGGGACGGTGTTACATTTTGTCATCTATTTCAAATGTTCTGCAACATCAGCATCAGTCCATGTCCACTGCCTATGGTATGATGATGAGCCTCAAAGAAATGTCCAGGAATCAGAATAGTGCAGCAAGGTAGGTTGCTATAAGTGATTTTCTTAACACAAAAATGGCTGAAGAGACCTAAGTGAGGGATCATGTTATGAAGATGATGAGTCTTCCGAATGAACTAGAGATCCTTGGAGCTGAAATCGATGGGGAATCCCAGATCGATATCATACTCCATTCACTACCAGAGAGTTTTAAGAATTTTTGTCTGAATTACATTATGAACAAACTTTGTTACTCTTTGATGGAACTTTTTAAAGAGCTCCAAGCAGTAGATGACCTCGTGAAGAAGTCAAAAAATGTGTTGTGCTTGAGAAAGATTTTGCTTCTAAGTCAAAAGGCAAAACGAAACAGAAAAAGGCTCAAAATTAGGTTGCAATTCCTCAACTAGGTAATGGACCACAAGGCGGAGTGAAAAAACCTAAGGGCAAGTGTTTTCACTCCAAGCAGTCAGTGCACTGGAAGAAACAATGTTCAATTTATCTCAACAAATTGAACAATTCAAGTAAAACCTATTCACTAGTGGTTGAAACATGTTTAGCGGTGTTATCTACCAATTCTTGGTGTGTACATACGAGAGCCACTAATTACATTTGCAATTCAGTGCAAGGGTTTTAGAAAACCAGATAGCTTAGTGATGGGGATGTTTACCTAAATATGGCAATGCTATGAAAGTAGCAGCAGTTGCAGTGGGAGATTTACATCTTAATTTTGGTAGTAATAAGATTTTAGTATTGAAAGATTGTCTTTATGTTCCTTGTATTAAAAAAAATTTGGTTTCAGTTTCTTAGTTGGTTAATTTCAATAACTCTGTGGTTATTAAGTTTATGAACGTTTTATTTGTTCTGGTTCATTGGTGGATAATATTTATTTTATTAATTATATCTCTCCCACATTGCAACTAAATGAATTAAATAACACAAATAGAATATCATATAAGAGAAAGACACTTTCTGAATTGAACCAAACGTATATTTGGGACTTACGCATAGGTCATATTAATCTAAAAAGGATTTCTAGACTGTTTAAAAATGGACCATTAGGTTCATTGGAAGTAAAGAAACTTCCAATCTCTGAATCCTGTTTAGAAGGTAAAATGACAAAAAAGTCCTTCTTGGCCAAAGGATATAGAGCAAAAGAGCCATTGGAATTGGTTCACTCTGATTTGTGTATAATTATGAACGTCCAAGCAAGAGGTGGTTTTGAATATTTCATTAGTTTTACTAATGATTTTCAAGATATGGCACATTTATTTGATGCACCATAAGCCTGAAACCTTTAAGAAATTTAAAGAGTGTAGCGCAAAAATAGAGAAACATCTTAGAAAATGTATCAAGAGACTATGATCAGATCGTGGTGGTAAATACCTATTGGCAGAGTTTCGGGACTACTTGTCTGATGAGGGGATTACATCCCAGTTGTCTGCACCCAGTATGCCACAACAAAATGGTGTAGCATAAAGAAGGAATAGGACTCTTATAGACATGGTAAGATCGATGATGAGTTATTGAGATTTAACAATTTCGTTTTAAGGACATGCATTAGAAACAACAACATGTATTCTTAACTTGGTACTATCTAAGTTAGTTCCTTCTACTCCTACAAAACTGTGGACAGGGCACAAACCTAGCCTGCGATATGGTCGAATTTGGGGTAGTATAGCACATGTGCTGAAAGGGAACACGGATAAGTTGGAATCAAGAACATAAGTTTGTTTCTTTGTGGGGTACCCTAGAGGAACAAACTGTGGTTTATTTTATAATCCTAAGGATCAAAAGGTCATTGTTAGCACCAAAGCCCGATACTTAAAGGAGGACTATGTTATGGATCACAAGCCCAGAAGTAAGATTGTTCTAGAGAAATCGAGAGGAGATAAACCAACACAAACTTCTTTAGCACAATTAGTACAAGAGAAAACACCACCAGAAACAACGATTGACACAATGATGCCTCATTGTAGTGGGAGGGTTATAATTTAACTCGATCGGTATATATTCTTGAGAGAATCATTTGATAGAATTTCTGAAGAACTGGATGCCAAACCTTGTAACTACAATAAAGCAATGCAAGATACAAATGTGAAATTTTGACAAAAGACTACGAATTCAGAAATGAAGTCTATATACGCTAATGAAGTTTGGGATATTGTAGAACCACCCGAAGGGATAAAATCCGTTTTGATGCAAGTGGATCCACAAGAAAAAGAGAGGAGTGGACAGGAAGGTGGAAACCTTTAAAGTTAGGTTTATTGCAAAAGGTTTTACTCAGAAATAAAGGATCAACTGTGAGAAAAGTTTTTTACTGGTAGCCATACTAAAGTCCATTCAGATTCTCTTATCCATTCCAGCTCATCTTGATTACGAGATTTGACAAATGGATGTCAAGATTGCATTCCTTAATGCCAATCTGGATAAATGCATCTACATGATGCAACCAGATGGATTCATAACAAAGGACCAAGAGCACATGGTGCGCAAGCTTAAGAAGTCCATTTATGGACTTAAGCAAGCATCAAGGTCTTGGAACATTCATTTTCATTAGGCAATCAAATATTTTAGTTTTGTTCAAAGTCCAAATGAGTCGTGTGTGTATAAGAGATGCAACAGAAAAGTAGTGGTGTTCTTGGTACTATATGTAGATGATATCTTGCTCATAAAAAATGATGTGGGAGTGTTGTCTTAAGTGAAAGTGTGGTTGTTCAGCCAATTCGATATGAAGGACTTGGGAGAAGCTGGTCACATCCTTGAATCAACATTATTCGAGATCGCAAGCAAAGGATGTTGAGATTATCACAAGCTATTTATATCGATATGATTCTTGCTCATATGTTTAGCAGATTTCAGTCTAATCCTAAGCAAGAACATTGGACTGCGGCAAAACATATTCTGATTTACCTGAAAATGACTAGAAATTATATGTTGGTTTACCAGGCAGACAGACTCAGACTTTATGTCAAATAAGGATTCCAAAAAGTCTACCTTGGGATGTGTTTACCCTATGAGGTGGAGCCATAAGCTGGAGGAGTATCAAGCAATCATGTATGGTTGATTCCACCATGAAGGCTGAATATGTGGTAGCTTCTGAAGCAGTCAAGGAGGCCATTTGGCTCAAAAAAAATTTAATGGATCTAGATGTGATCCCTTATGTGCAATCGACTATTACACTTTATTGTGACAATAGTAGTCCAGTTGCTACCTCGAAGGAA
The DNA here is from genome assembly GCA_014822125.1 of Arbutus unedo. Classification (NCBI taxonomy): domain Eukaryota; kingdom Viridiplantae; phylum Streptophyta; class Magnoliopsida; order Ericales; family Ericaceae; genus Arbutus; species Arbutus unedo. Next base: position 11,169 of record JABCMJ010002982.1, read on the forward strand.
CCAAAGACTCATAAGAAGGGAAAGCACATAGAGCATAAGTATCATCTTATATGAGAATTTGTTCAGAGAGGTGATGTAACGGTAACTAAGATTGCATCAGCAAACAACCTAGCATATCCTTTCACAAAGAGTCTACCAGCAAAATTTTTTTGATAGTCATGGAGAGGGAATGAGAGTGAGATTGTATGGTATCATGACTTTGAGTTTAAGTGGGAGATTGTTAGGGTATTATAAAAAGTCATGACTTTATGTAATGAATTAGTATTTGTTTGGATTATTTATTAAATCAGTTATTCATTTCCTTGATGAGAATCTTTATGGACAATATTTGTATTATATCATATTATATTGTACATGAGTGTATCTGATTCCACATAGTATATTGTGAGGACCCAAGGTTTTGACCTCTTATTTTTATTATTCTTAGAACTCGTGGTTTTGAGTTTAATATTTTAATTGTGAATTAATCGTAATGGATTGGAACGTTGGAACTCAATGTGAGGGTGGTGATAGTTTGCTGGGGGTTAAAGTAATTAACCTAATTATGAGTATAAAAGAATTAGAAAACCCTAAAATCAGTCTTTATTAAAAATATGGAACTTTTTTTCTAAAAAGATCTTTAAATCCTAGTAGCTTGAGGAGGGAGAACAAGTGCCTAAACGGAGGATTTGTATGACGATATCAACTAGGAAGTTGTAGAGGACATTGAGAGCTTCGCATAGAGTCTAGCATCAACCTAGTACACGAAGTATTTGAGGATTTTCTATCATACAAGTTTTTGCTGCGTTTTAATCGAACAAGGTAGGATTTCATGTTGAATTACATTGAGATATTGCGTAAATCATGTTTAATTCGGTAGTATATATATGTTATTTTTGGTGCATGATCGAGTCATGCATATTTTGGATGAACTTTGGAATGATTTGGACAGTTAGGTTATAGAAACGAAGACCAAAATGAAGTTATTTGCGAATAACAGAATCTAGAAAAAAAACATAACATAATGATAATCTGATTTTGGGAAATTTTGTTAAGTTGGTTCTAAAACTTTAAAATTTCTGCAACTTTTACTGAGTGTTGGTTTATGTGTCTACTGTGTTGAGTTAAAATTTTGAAGTCTAATTCAACGTACATAATTCTAGAAAAATCTGTAATTAAGCTGAAACAGATTCACGCTTGTGCCTGCTGCACTAACACACTTTGATAAAACAAGCATAACTTTTATTACGAGTGTCAAAATTACACACCATTTATTTTGTTTGCAACTAGACACATAGAGTTAAAAAAATGTGTATTTTTTATTTTATTTTTACCCATGCAAAATTAGTTTTTCGATTGAATTTGATGAAATAGTTTTAGTGTTTTAAAATAAAGTATTCAACTTTAAACCAACACGAATGTGTTGTCCGAACTCCATTTTTAACCTATTAATTATCATTTGAAAGCTTGTAGAGTGTAATTTTTATTGACATTGAACCCAATACCTCTATGTATAAATTATAATGTTTTAGAAGTTTTTAGGTTTAACTTGACTATATAGCTTTATCCACTTGAGCAACCTACTGAAAAAACGAATATTTACTTTTTAATTTTTTTACTGTTTCTTGTCATTCGATCCATTTGGAGTTACTGTTTGAGTTTGATTTTGATTAGTAATGGTAGATATGAGCATGCATGGACATTGGACATTTGGTAGGGGATGACCCGTCGGTATGATTACCCATAAACTCTACATGGGAGTCTTTGCGATTCTTCCGGTGAAAGACTGTGAAACAACCAGGTAAAGAGGTGGCCTGACGGTTGAAGTGATCCTTGAACTCTATGATAAGGATCCCCAATGAGGTCAGCTTGCGGTGCAAGACCGTCAAAATTCTGCATGAGTTGTATATGAGCATGGTAGTGTTGTGGATGTCTAGTAGATAGTTTATATTGTCGTTATACATATTATTTTGTTGATGCGAGTATATTTTATTTAAAATGTCGATATTTTTAATATGACTTCCTACTCAAGCTCCGGCTTATATTTTTCTGTAAACTAATAATTTACATGTAGGGATCCGAGTACTTAGGCCTCAACTTTCAAAGATAGATAGATCATGATATTTAATATTTATTTTATGTCAGTTATTTCTATCTTTTAGATATTGACTATTTGTTGGGCATTGTAGGCCTGTAGTTGATTATTTGTTGTTGATTCAGTAATTAGATTTCAAATACCTGTTATTAGTCATTTTCTGTGTACTTTGTCATTTAGTTGTTTGTGGACCGTAGGAATTTTATTTTGTATTGCTAGAGCTGTTTTGGATGATCTTGAGGTTCTAAAATTTTAATGAAGTTGATGGATGATGCACTTGAGGTTTACAACACATTTATTTTTTATTATGGTTTCAGATTAATTATGTTTTATTATTATTGCTCTATCATACCCTTGAAGTTTGGGGTGTTACATCGATATTCTAGTGTATAGAGTTCGATTTACACATAGAGGATCGATTATCGGTTCTTGTAGAATATAAGTTTTTAATTCACCGTCTTAGTTAAAATTGGACACACCACTAGTAGGATTATAACACTGTATTTCAGTAGGTCTGTCTTAACGGCAGAAAATAGTATAGTTTCTACTCACATTGTTAGTACGCTTAGTGTGTATTGAACATGACCAATTTGAGATAATTGTATTTATACTGACTATATATGACAATTAGCATCTCATGGTTATTATGAATATGTGTGCTCTTAACTCAAAGATAATTAATAGTTGTGTATATTTAACGTTGTTGGCTTTGATTCATTATAGAGTGAGGCCTTACAGGCCAATAGTCTCAATGAGTTGAGTCACAATATTTAATGTATGATAACTGTTAATTATTAATAGAATTCATATCCCAGTATAGGGATTGATGATATCCTCTTGAGAAATCTTATAAGTTTTAATTATGTCAAGCCCTACAAGTGGATATTAGTATCCAACATAACGAATAAGTTAAGTGGAATGCCTCAAAAAATTTTATAGATGTTGATTAAATAAATTGTTAGTAATTTATTTTAATCAACGGGTATCTATAATCTTAACATGAGGAGGTAAATGAACATTTAATAACATAGAGCTCAAAATATAATTTTGAGATATGAGAAGAGAATGCAATTAGAATTCTATAGTAGTATGAATTGTAATTTATATAATTCAATTGCCTATTTATTCACCACTATGCCTTCTAGGTCAAATATGAACTCAACACTCAAAATATTCAGAATATTGAGAGAGGTTAAATAAGGGCAATGATATCACATTTTTTAGCCCACACTCAGTTCGTGATTGAGGTGCAATAAGATTACGGTAGAAGATCACGAGGTCAGTCAAGCAAGATCAATAGGTTGATTGTGCACATACTTCGATTGCAAACTATGAAGGTTGTTGAGATCAAATCAAAGAGATCTCCAAAATATGAACTCTAGTTCCGCCTTGTAGAATTTCATATTTTTTTTTGTATAATCTGTGTTTATTCATCATTGGGTCTTGGGAATCAATTCCTAATATTTGTGCTGAATGGGCTTACTACGGAGGAGATATGGGCTTTATCAGTGGCTGACCTAACGTCATGCCGTTTGGCTAACGCGGTGGAAACCTTCCAGAATGTCCAATTAGAAAAGTACACGTGTAACAGTAACTAAGTTTAGGAATGAACCAAGTTTGGAAGGTCTGCTTGCATGAAAATAGTGGGATTTGATATCATAGAATAAGAGAAGATTCTTTGAAGATTGTGTTACTAAATATGGTACTCGATGGCTTATAAATAAGAGATCATAAACCGTTAATCAGGTATACTATCATTCATTATACAGTTACTATTGTGCTTTGATCTCTCAGTGTTCTGACTTTAGTATTGGAGTGCCTTCACATTGAAAATAACTCGTTGGCACTAATTGATTGTTTCTTGCGCAGATTATTGGAGCGATTTAGGCGGAAGATTATTTGCAACCCCCACAAGGTTGATGCTCTTATGTGGTGCTTTAATGAAAAACATATTGTAACGGGCAATTTCTTATTAAGAAAATATTTATTATCATTATTGAATATTGATGTATTGTGCTAGTAGCACTTTGTACGAAAAAATACATTTATTCTGGTAAATGAGAATAGTAATTATGGCATTATCCCTAGTGGTGTAACCACAATTGTTGGTGTGCCAACAGTGATCCTACGGGATCATGTTTCTCTATTTGATGAGAATGAGCAGAGTTGGCAAGTTATTGCCGACATGAATGTTAAAGTGACAAAGACTTCTTTCCAATATATTGAAAGGAGTACCAAACCATTGGATTTGATTCAATAATGTATGTCGCTTGAAGTTCTTACACATACAGGACGACAAAAAGTTTTATGTTTTTGTCATTAGTAGCATGAAAAAAATGCTATGAGTATTTGCTCTAGAGTAAGGGTGAATTTTAGAAAATTGATTCTTTTCCAAAATGAATTTTGAAGATCAACATAGCAATAATATTAAGGTGTTCACCGTTGGTGAATTATATGCTCAACATGAACTTGTTTGTACCTTATTTGGTGTTGAATTAAAAAATTATGCCTTATAGGCAATAATGAATGCTATGTTGATAACTTATGTTTTGTCACATGACGGGTAGAGTGAAGTATTTCTCTCTATGAATGACATCAAGAATGTAGTACCACACAAGAAAGTAACAAAATCCAAGAATGTGGGGGCTGAGAGCCTTCATATTAATTGTTTGGAATGTGGGGATATCTCACAAATATGACAGTACCTACACCCAAGAGGATTAGGAAATGTGCAAAAATCATTAATTTTATGTTGATTGATTTTTGTGATGTATGTCAGATTCTCGTGATTGAATTTGAACTACTCGATATTCACATGAACGTGATCAAAATATTGAGAAATGTATCATTCTTTGGACACGTGATTACATGTAGATTCAGGAAAGAACCATTGAAAAGTGATAGTTAGAGTGTTATGATAGTTGTACTATATTAGATATCTTATGATACTACAAAGGTGTACTGATGCAACTGGATATATGATACAAAGGATTTGAAAACCATAAGTGGATATATTTTCAAATTAACAGGTGTAGTTGTATGTTAGAAATCTTTCAAATATATGTGTATAACATGGTCTATAATGTTAGTCAGCATTTATTGCTCTAGATAGTGTAACTGAAGAGTCAAAATGGCTACTTAAATTGTTGAAAGATATTCCTAGATGGTTGAAACATGTGCTAGCAATATACGTGGATTGTAGTAGCCCATCGGCTTCTGGACAGAGTAAGATGTGTAATGGTAGAATAGTTCAAGCTAGAACAATTCAAGATATCACATTCATTAACTTTCTAGTAAATCCGATAGGCTTTTACATGGGAAGATTCAAGGCTAAATGTTACCTATTTTATGTAGGGATTATCCGATGCGCTCTATCTCCAAATTTGCTTTGTATTTTGCATCAATTTTTGCCAAGGTTAGTCATGTGGGGGATTATTGAAAATTTAGAAGGGTTTTGAATGAAATTGGGATAGCGAAGGGTTTCACGAGGCAATTGGAAGGTCTTTGCGGTTACAACTCATTCATAGTTGGATTGATATCCATCAATTGAGCCATTGATGTCCTCTAATATTCCTATTAGTCCCTCTATTGATGTTTTCGGTGATTTCATAAGTTTTAAGGATTCTATAAATAGTGAATCCATTTTTGGTTTTCACCCACAGAACGATATGAGAATTTGGTCTACACAAATTCTTTTGATTTTCGTGTTTGTTCTTTGTGGAGAAAAGGAAGATACAATTAGTTCGATAGGCGGGCGATCAGGTGGTGTTCTATCGGTTGAGTGAGCCATTTTATCCTAGGAGAGGCATTGGTGTGATCCTCTGATATCCACGAGAGGCGGAGAATCTATTTCAAGGAGACTGTGATATATATAACTTGGTTCAGTATTGTAATTTTTGTTTCCAAATAATTATTGAATTCTTTTTTGTATATGAGGTTATTGATTAATGAAAATATTTTCTGAAATAAAATTTGATCAACTAACTGTTTTTTTTCACCTAAATTTCACGTAAATAATTGTTCAACTATTGCTATCCTCCAAGTTTCACTCTTATATAATTGCATAAAAGCCTAATCGAATGGATCATCGATCTCAATTTTTGACCAATTTGTTATGTAGTCTTCATTTACTCTTATTGGTTCATCCATCATTTGAACTTATTTAACCAATTTATAGGTTATTTTTATGTGATTGTTTTTCACATAGCCATACGTTGAATGGCATTTCATGGTAGAAACTTTGCCAATAGAAAAATTGGTCCATGATTTTTACCTATCATGGTAATTATCCATCAGCTTCTTTCTGCATGACTTTTCCTTTAAGATTTGCAAAGGCTCTCTCCATCTTTTCACCTTTTCCATCATTTCCTTCTTCCTCTCATCAGTCTCAACTTCTATTACCTCTTTAACCTCTTCATACCACCATACGCTTATGCAAATTCACCAATCTGTTTCTTGACATGAGACGGATCCACATCCTAGAAAACATGGAAACTAACATGTCCACAAATCATCATACGTGCTCTACGATTTTCACCAATTCATCAAGCCACAATGTGGAAGAAGCATAGTCTTTGGAGTAAACAATGATCGAAATCCTTGATTGCTCAATTGCTTTTGTGAGTTCTAACTCTATATCTTCTCCTCTTTCAATCTCATTGTCATCTCAAAAGGTGTGGAGTCATGCTTGGATTAGAGCTGTGTAGAGGTGGTTGATGAAGGTTTTGCATATGTCTTTGCCTCCAAAACTCAAGAACACTTGGTAATCGCAATGGGAGATGGAAGAGGAGGCTTCATGGTTTGACAACATATATATGTGGGAAGGAGAAGAGAAAGTTATCATGAAGCCTTGGAAATGGTTCACGGCTGATTTTCGATCAATAAAAACAAACGAAAGTTATGTATTATTTTGGTACAAATACGTAAGTATAGAGTTAAAATCAAATCAATTAAAAGAAAAGTGACCAACTTAACACGAGGTAAAATAGAGGGGCTATTTTAATAATTTAGCTAAATAAGTAACATCTAAGACCTGGGTTTTGTGCTAATTCTATAAATTCTTACATAATCTGCTTGTTCACTAATTCCTTCCCAAACAGCCTATTTTGATAATCCATTCTCTGTTTCTCAACCATCCGGGTCTTGTTCTGTGAAAACAGCATTTGAACGAGCCACATGTAGAGGTGAAACCACTAGGCAGATCTGAGGCAAAAACTGAAATATCAACCGAATCAAATCTCTATCTCTCTCTTCGCCCTCTTTCTCTAACTTCTGCTGAGTTGTGAAAGAGGGAGAGGGTTGAGAATGGCTCGGATCTTTGAGTACTTTGTTGTGTGCGGGCTTGGCCCGGAAATTCGATCGGTTGATGGGAACAGAGGGTTCCATGGGTCAGGGGTGCAATACTTGCCTTCTCTCCTCGACCAGTACCCTCCTCCCAACCACTCTCTGTACCCTCCCCCGCCTCCGCAGCTTCCCACTGTAAGCAATTTAACTGCTTTTTTGAAGCTCTGTTTTCTGTAATGAAAATCAAAATCAAAAGTATTATCCGATTCCTGTACGTGTACTCTCTTAAGTAAAAGTATGACCATAATGAGGACTGAAAATGGTTGATTAGGTAACAAGAACTCTACAACGTCTTCATATTTTTGCTTCGTTGCCGGGGAGGGGTAGTTAGAAATCTTGACACAATGTGGATTTAAGGAAAACTTAAAGAGCCCCACTCTCACAAGAACTAGTTCATATAATGTGGCTTAATTGACTGGCAAAACCATATATCCTCTGCTGCTCTCTTTTGTTGCTGTAAGTAATATCAATTGTTTTTAGATTGCTCAATGTTTCACTGTATTGTGATCTTCTGTTTTTAGTATCACAAAAGATTTATTTAACTTTCTCATTTTACATGCCAACCAACGGGAGCATCTGCTCTCTCTCAAACTTGGTACCACAAAGCGCCTATTAAGGAACAAGTCTCAATCAAGCACGATTCGCTTATTCCCAAGAATCTGAGCAACGATAGAGAATGGTCCTCATCTTCCAGGGAATCAATGGGAGAGAATGCTCCTGATTTGCACTTCCTAGGCTTTCCTCAAGTACAGGATGACTTAGTAGGGAGGTGTGTTGGTTTTTATAATTGACCAATGGTTAAATGGGCTTTCAGAGTTGCTGTATAACCAAAACAATGCCACTTCCTAGGGAGCCTTTGCGTGCCAATTTACTTTAGGTATAAAAGCCAATGTACACACAGACTTAGAAATGATTATTAACCCGCAAGTAAAGCCACTGGGTAAGGTTATAGTAGGCACTGGTAGTAGCATATTCTAGTAATAATATGCTTTGAAAAAGATGATAATTTGGTCGTAGGCTGTAGGGTCACCCATGGCCGTTATGAGAGAGTACTAGTCATGTGAATTTGCACTTGGATACATTTGACCACATTTTTTATGTAGACATTATTGTGTCTGTCATAACATAACTCCTCGTGGCTATTTAGTGCTTCCATGTTAGCTCTACATATTTCACAACATGTTAGATTCGTTCATATAGAACTCCAGGGAACATGAATAGAATTTTGAATTGAACATATAACTATAGAGTCTCTAAATTAGTGTAATTTCAAGTCTGAAGCAATCAATGAATGGATGAGAAGTATTATTCCTTATAGATTTCAAGCTGTCAAGGTTGTGTGATGCCTTAGGTAATCTATGTGTGAGGCCAAGAATTTTCTTCTTCAATCTCTTCTTCTTCTATTACCTTTGCCTTAATTTCTACCTAAACCACCTAAATAGTCCGAACCCTTTCGTATGCCCATCCACCTGAGTAAAATAAAGTTCTACCCCACATCAGTTTGGGTTGTATCACAGCTGGCCACTTAATTGTTTAGAGATTCCTGCGTATATAGTCATATGTTTTTGAGTCTGTCGTAATTTGGAAGTGGGCAAACTTTTTTTGTCACTCTAGGTCTTTTTTTTGTGTTTTATAACCAGTGTTAGTGTCCAGTGAAAACGTGAGGCCATATTGAGCACAAGAGCCTCCCATAGAGTAGGCTTAAGCAAAAAGCACAAGTGGACGCTTAATTGAAGTGAGGAGCACATTTTCATTACGTAATGGTATAGTAAATAAATGGTTAAAAGAATCAAATAGCACTATATTTAGCCTTTTTACTAAAATAGTTAGGGCCTTGTGCAATTGTGTGGTGTGACTTTGAAAGGTTTTGTTAATGGATTATATGACTACTTGGGTTTCTGAAAAGCACTATAATTGTAAGTGGTGGCTTATACGCTTCACATAAGTGACACAACACAATTCTAAAGTTTGTAATCGTCACATTCTTTTCCAAGAAGTTACAGATTTTTATCAGTGTTGTCTCGTGCTTAGGTTATCATTGCATAAAGTTGTTACTTGTATAACAAGCAAATGCTAATTTACAGTGTTTTGATTTAAAGGGGTAAAACTTGAAATCTAATCTTATAGAAAATTTAAAAAGCGCAAAGATTGTGTTGTAAGCTGAAAAGCAATGCTTTAAGCACACTTGTGTAAAAGCTCGTTTATTATTGTGGTTTGTAGTATTTGGGGTTGCGTTATAAAGCGCATGCAATTATGCTTTTGCTTAGATTGGAAACTACGTATACTTTTGTAAGAGTGCATATTTTTGCGTATGTAATTATCATTATATTTTGTCGTGGCAATCTTCGTTATCGATTTATGCTCTTTTTGTTTTTGAAAAGTCTCTAAGAAAAGAAACATTACCCATATGGTCTCTTGTCCATGTTGAGTATCATGGTGTAATTGAGATTTGTGTTACCTGGACCCTTTTATTTCCCCTCCCCCTAGTGCCTATGTCCAACGACATAACATGGGTGTGGATGTGAATTGTGTATGGTGCCCAAACCTAAATTAGACACTTGGATTCTATGATTTGTATGATTAAATTTAAAAAAAGATGCATATCGAGCCTTTGATATTGACGGGAGATGAATTTCCTTATTTTATAAATTCCCTTTGATTTGTTCTTAAATCCCCTTTGATTTCAACTATGTTTCGAAATAATACGCAATAACAAAAAAGTGTTTAGGATGTGTCTTCGTACCCATATGCAACTTTTGAACTTAAATCCTGGAACGTGGTATTCTATCATTTTGAGGACTGTCCGACGCTTTTGGACATGCACCCCACTCTATGCTCGTATGTGAGTCCATGTAACATGGTCTGAAGTTGGTCTAACATCTGGCATTATTGTCATGTATTGATTGGTTCTAGGCTGAAATCCATTTTGTAATTCCCGGCACCCTCGCCAAGTAGGCTATATGGAAGTTGGGTTCATAGGAGGTCCATGGAGTCAAGTAATTAGGCGGTGATTCTATGTCACGTGGACCATTAATATCCATTTTTATCCGCATGTTTTTGAAATAACCATCATATTGATATCGGAAGCACTTTTTCATAACAATAGGATGCAATGCAATTTAGCATTTCTTACCATGTAATTACATAATGATTGGTTTGCTTTTTCTTTTTGGTTATCATGAAATCTGACATAATTCTCAGTCCGGATGTTTTTTGTAGGCATGAGCCATTACTTTATTATGCTGGTTCACTTATCTATTGGTTATCTTGTCTTTCAATCATCATAGTGCAACACAAATTGGTTGTTGGATTGCAGTGCGTTCTACCAGCTGGTGTTGAGTTTTACACATTGGGCTTCAATCACAATGATACCTCAACTTTTCCACGGAGCTATCCAATTGTTTTAACTGGTATGCGAGTATTGCAGTCATTTCATGGAGTATCTATTGTAAGCTCATCATTTTTCTGCTAGAACTGGGAGTACTTCGTAGTTGTTTTTCTTTGCCTTGGTTTGCCAAATTGTAAAGCACCTTGACATTGTTGCTCCCGAAAAGTAGTTTATTTATGGAAATAAGGTTTTGGACTTGTTTGTTATGTGTCAAGTATTAATTAGCCAATGCCATTCTTTTTCTTTATTGGTGATGTGGGTTCAGTTGTCATCCCATCTTGGCTTGGAGAAATTTCATCAACCACCTTTATTTTTTAGCTTCTCTAGTACTTGGCTTTCTATTGACAACTTCTATTAATAGCAGGATCACTCCTTCTCTTCCATAGGACGGGTCAAGAAATGAAGAATAATGTATAACCTCTGGGAGTTAGTGTAGTGAAATTAATGCCACGTGGTTCTAGATTGCTGAAATTGTTGTTTTAGTGTAGTGTTTTGTATTTTTGTAAATTTTTCTTTTAGTGTTTTGTTCTTGTTTTAAATTATTTTTAAGCAGGACTCTTTGAGTCTTTCATTTGAAAGGTGTGGGTATCTGGAAGTCCTCCGACACAAGACACCGAAGGAGGAACTTCCAGGTTGCCACATCATGCGACATCCATGGCATCCATTCATCTCCCATGAAGAATGAGCTCACCTAAATTCCTAACATTCATGGCTCATGAGGAATGAGCTCACATAATTTCCTAAACATTTATAGCTCCATGAGCTGACTTTAACTATGATGACTCCATCTACATGATAACACCTTAGGTTGGGAGTAGGGCCTAGGGACCTGACTCGGAACCTAAGGGGTATGTGGTTTGGAGGCTAGAGTAAAGGGTTTGTCAAGAGGCAAGCCGTCCTCGGCGAGCTCCAGTCTGACTAGTCCTGGATAGAGAGGGGGCGTTACCATCTGATGCCTCGAATGACGTATCAGACCTACCATCTAAAACCGTATCAATCATACCATCTGACTTTGACATATGATACAAGCCTCCAAATCAATGTTCTAAAAATCGCTAGGCGCTAGTCAGGTGGTAGGGGACCTTCTAGCACCTAGGCCTAATAATTGAGGATTAATCGGCCTAGGAGGATTAGTTTGGTTTTTTCCTTTCTGTAATAAATATTTCTACAAAATTCAAGGTTGTTTTGATATAATACACCATTATACAGATATTATACACCATTATACTGATATAAACTATAATATAATACTGATATTCTATAATACATATATATCTATAAACTGTGAAAGTGTAATGAGAGAGAGCTCTGTAAGTTCTATAACAGTCCTTATAATTTTCCCATCGGTCGACTAATCGATGGTCCGATTAGTCGGCGATTAGACGATTAGTCGCCAATTAGACTCCGACTAGGTGACCAGTCGATCTCACTCGGCGATTGGGTGTAGCCGTCTAGGTGACCAACCAATTACCGATTAATTGGCCGAGTAATCTGATTTTTAGAACACTGCTCCAAATATCACCGAAGGATCTTTTACTAGTTTGATGATACAAGCTCCAAGGTCTTACTTGGGGCTGATAGAGGAAAGCATGTCAACCTCCATACTGCCCACCAATGGGGATAAGCCCGACAAGTGACTCTCTCCCCCTCCAAGGCTCATACATAAGGGAGTATTGACAATTAGTAGAAATAGCATTCAAGAAGCATTCAAGAGGCATTCAAGAGGTATTCGACAAACATTCTATACGTATTGAATGCACACCTAACATATTTGATTATCTGGTTTTGACAACCCCAAAAAGAAGCCACAAAAAGAGGCTCACTTCCACTCCTAACAACCACAAAAAGAAGCCAAAATGTAGAACCTGTGGGTTTTTTAGTGGGCTGCAGCTATTTTTCCTTTTTCTCCCTCTATTATTCGATTTGAGGATTCAAGCCCCTAGTCTCTCTAGGGTTTCTTTCCCTCTCTTTCTCTTTCTTTGGTTCAAGGCCCCTAGTGTGCTCTAAGGGTTTCTCTCGTTTTGTCTCTCTATCCTTCAATCTTCCATGTGTTTTGGGAGTGGTTTGATGAAATATAAGAATTGCAGTCTTTATTGATATGGTTTGAGTTTTCAAGTGCTGAATCCCAATGATTATTTAGTAATTTTTGGTTACCTGCATCACCCTTGTTGTCTATTTAAAGTTGATTATGTACTCTACTTGTGGAATATGTATTTCTCGTGCTTTCTGTGAATTTTCTCCTCATCTTGGACTTGATGCAGAGGGCGATGGGTCTAAAATTTATGTTAGTTGCATTGCTTTTCGGGATCCAGTCTGTGAGGATATTGCTGAAGCTTATCGCATTCCAGCAAACTCATTTGCTGACAAATGTATTTGTCTTGTTTCACGCTCACCCAGTTTTCGCATCCTTCGGGATGCATTGGAGGAACTATTTGCACTTTGTTTTTCTCCTAACGGAAGTAGGTAAGTTTGCTTCACACATTTAATATAGATGTCTTTTCTTCCATATATTTACTATCTGCATCCATGCATCTGTTTTGAGAAGACGTGGAATTCGCATGAGGTTTCTCACAATTATGGGGACCTGCCTTGTGATTATCTAGAGTGTCACGTCATCCGTTACTTAATCTGACAATAAACACCTAAGAAGCACAGATTTAGAAGTGGAAACACAGACTCAACACAGATATGGCAAGGGACACCGTGTCAAGTAGTCAACCCTTCTTTTCTGCATATAATGAGCTTGCAGCTGCTCTTTGACCCCCTCCTCGCAAATCTGCCAGGCCTCTACCATTCTACCGAACCGCCTAAACTTGTTTATTTCAGAGCCTGAGCAACTTGTCATCCCTAGTTTGGACAGGTCTAGAGAAATAGCTCCCCCTTTCTGCAGTGATGAATTTTTAATGTTCTGCACTTGCCTCCAACTTGTATGTCTTCCTCCTGCATTTACTATAACGCTGCCGTCAATCTAGATGAAACCTACTGCTACAATATGCAAATTTATTTTTACAAATTGGGATACAAGCGTATTAGTTTTAGATGTAATGTCTGTCTGAAGATATGTGAATTGAAATCCATGAAATATATTATGAAGTAAATCTATAGTTGAAAGCTTTGGTTATTGGATATCTCAGTTTCTGTAAGAGCATGTTGATGGAAAATGAACTCTTAGTTGTTTGCCTAGTACATTCCTTGGGTTAGATCAATGATCACTCTCCTGTCCAGTTGGACATTGCATACACATGAGTGAGCTTCCCAGTTTTCAGCAAAAGTAAAATACCAAAGGATTTTGAAAGACCTACAAAAGCAGCAATACTATATGCAGGGAACAGATTGGCGACGTCGCTGGATTTTTCAGTCAATATTCATCAATGGTGATCGAGTTACAGTGCCTTGATTTTTAGCTTCATGTATATTATAGCAACAAGAGGTGGGTTGAGGGCTGTTAATTGAAGTCAAGAGTAACAGAGAGGTCAGTGGCCAAAAGAAGTAAGAGGTGACAGTGGATGGGTTATTCTGGGATGATTTTGGTCCCAGATGGGAGGAGAGGGGATTCTTTGGGGTACAGTAGTAGGTTTTAATAATATTTTGGACAATTTTAACTTATCATTTATCTTGTTTTAATGCAGGGTAACTTCTTGGGGGGTAATTTTTTATTTTGTATTTTCTAAGCACCATCTCACTGATGGATAAGGCAAGAAGGTCATTGGAATTTCACACACCACCTGGGAATGCCCTGTAATTTCTAGAAACCTCAGTGCAGATTTGTGTAATTACCGTCTGAGTTATTTTAAGCAATCATTAGATTGGAAACAAGAATGTGTTGTAGAACTCTTTATCACATCTCCCCTGGTTTGATTTAAGCATATTGAAAGTATACATGAGGGACAGGTGATTTAGTTTTAAGACTATGTTACTGAAATCTTCATACTTCGGTTGCGGAAAATGCTTTTGGTTTGGAAGTAATGGTGTAGTTCTAGTGACTTCAAATTGTTAACAGTTCAATGTGCTGTGTCTAGCTTAATCATTCTGGCGCCATCTATTGGTGAGGGTTATCAGTTGGTAATCTCCTTGGGATCAGGTCAACATTAGGTGAAATTTCTTTTAGTCTAATGCTATAACGTTGTATCTCTCTTTCTCTCTCTCTCTCTTGTGTGCACGCGAGCATAATGAACTACTCCAGGTTTAGTGCTCTCGAACTGTTTACAGTGAGCACATTTGGAACTGATTCACCACAAATTTGTAGCCGCAAATTCAGCAAACATGAAAACTCCCATTGACTGATCTTGAAATCAACTCTAGAGCAAATTCTCCTTCTCTAAGGATGATGACATTTCCAGATTTCGGGTCGGACATGAATATGAGGAAGTTTGAAACCTGCTATCCAGTATTGATCCAAGTTTTGAACTGGTCTGAGCAGAGTTAAGTTGTTCTATGGAAAGTGTTGGGTTGTTGCAGGGTGGGGGGCGGGTTGGGGGGTTGAAGAAGGAAAGAAGAGAGGGAAGCAGTCCAGCCAAGAGCGAGAGAGGCACAGTGAAGTAGTTGACGCTCAAGTTCCAGAGCTTTGAAAGGAGATGGAGTGACTTGTGATGCAAACTATTTAAACAAAATCATTCACATGTGCTAATAGTGGTTTTGGTTAATCCAACATCCATTGGGATAGTTTCAGAGACCTGATCAATCCGGTAGGATGTCTTGAGAGTTGAGATTCTATAAAGGAGGTGGGTAACTCAGTTCTCACTAATTACACTACCCTTCCACTCTTCCTCCCCCATATTAAAAAAGGGAAAGAAAATCCTTAGAGCTGGCTATAGGTGTGTGTGGTGGTACAATGGCAGGTGGAGCCTTCCTTTCCAGTCTCCAAGGCGCAATATGCAAGATCCTGCAATATGTATCCAAGCCTTGGGGCGCTTTAACATGCCTCTGAGCTTAGGTTCTTCAGGTGGCGAGGTACAACTATGCATCCTTATTCTATCGAGCTTACCGTTCACTCTGCATAACTCCTGTTTTAATGCATTTAGAACCAAGACCTGTGTGGTTCTTATGGACTTGGTGCTTTGGAAACCTTGAGCTTTAGCGTGGTGATAGTACGGGGAATGCTTCCGAATAGGTTAACATGTGTGTCTCATTCATCATGTAAACTACATATCACTGATTCTGTGTTTGTGACATGCGTTGGCATATAAAAGGTACCTACAAAGCTTCAAAATGTTAGGCCCTCGGTTTTTGCATAGCGTGCAGACAAAATGAGAGGTACCTTACCATGGTTGAGTTTGAGTCACTGTAAAATTGTGCCCACAGATTTTTCCATTCTAAAAGAAAACTAGATATTAGTAAATATAGTTTATGTCGAGGGTATTTGCTTTGTGCAAAAATGTGAACTTTGTCGTTAAATTGACTTGAAATTTCTTGCGATCTCAATCTTCCATTGAGAGAGTAGGGACGTGAAGAGATTCTTCTTCTCTCTTGATAGTGTAGGTGATGATTCGTCTTTTCTCTGTAATGGTTTAGGGTTTAATGTATTGGGTATAGGGCATGGCGTTTAGGTGATGGCCTTTGCATGGTGAGAATTTTGGCTTTGCAAACTTAAATATAGCATTCTTGTCTATTCTGTTGCTTGCGTAAAAAATCTTTGACATATACAAACATCTATAAAACATACATAAAATAGAAGAAAGTAGGGCTATAACACTTTTTGGTATTCTACTCTTTGCGGATAATTTGGTTGTTGCTTAGTTTCACAATACTTAGCAGAAGATATGTTGTCTTTCTAATAAAAAAAATCTAGCATTTTGACTTTGAAAAGGGATTTTTCCATGTTGTTCTCTCTATTGCGTTTAATGTGCTTAGCTCTACGACAATTTCAGCAAGCCACTATGGGATGTTATTGCAAGTGTGGTGTCCACTGTACCTCTGCCTACTCCTGCAGAGGATCGGGTTTTATTTGCTATTGAGAATAGCCTGCTTGCTGTTGAAGTTCCGCCAAAGGATGGGCTCCCACATGCTGAGGTACATGTCCAAATCCATTTTTTTTGCTGTGTGCTTACTTTTAATTTAGCGTGACTCGGAAGTGGTTGAAAATTAACTCTTTTATTTGATATTAGTTCTTTTCTCTTAATGCAGATATCTTTTCAGCCACTGTTACAGTGTTTGGATGTTGACAATTTCCTTAAACTTTTTACGGCTGTGTTGCTAGAACGGAGGGTTTTGCTTCGATCAAACAAGTATTTTCTAACTTCATTGGGCCATTGGTTTTACTAGATTGTTCACAGTTATCTGTACTCGTGCTTTTGACCTGATTTTCCCGTGTCCTCTTACATCTTTTGTCTTGAACCATTTTAAATAAAGGAAAAGCATTATAAGTGACTTTCAAGGATGCAAAGATCAAAAGCGAGACAAAGGAAATCACTAAAATTTTGGAAAGAGTGTGCATTCCTTGAGTTTTTCAGAGACCCCAAGTCCACCTCTCTGCCCCCACGCCTCTCCTGTCTTCTTTGGTTCCCCCTCTGCCCCCTCCTTTTCGTTGGTGAAAACCAACCTGATAAAGGTGCTTAGGGAGCACTACCTATACACGAATGGCGCGCGCAATGAATAATTATGAAAGGAAAGGAAAATGCTAATGTATCCCCTTAAGCTGGATTCTCACCTCATTCAAAAGATCAACAAAATTATTGATTAATAGGATTGGTTTCCTGTTATCAAATGAAAGAAGCTAAATGACAAGGGAACCAATATAAATAACAGCTTATATATCTGATGTGACGGAAAAAGAAAGTCTTTAGATTTGGATTAATTCTAAACACGCCTATTATTGATAGTGAGAGACTACAAATAGTAATGACAAAAATGTTCTCAGTCGCTAATACTAAAACATACATCTCTTAACACTCCCTCTCAGTCAGGAGAATAAGTATAACAAAATCCCAACTTCTTATTTAACTCTATTGTGGCTAGGACAAAGGCTTAGTGAACATGTCAGCTAAATGGGCACACGTAGACGTAAAGGGAGTAGTTATCACACCACCGTTCAACTTCTCTCGAACAAGATGGCAATTAACTTCAATTTAATTTGTCCTTTCATGAAAAACTAGATTAGATGCAACATGGATTGGTTTTTGATTTTAACAATACAGATTCATGAGCAACCATACACTGAACCCTCTCTTTTCAAGAAAGGAGCACACCCATACAATCTCACATGTAGTGTGGGTCATGGCCCTATATTCTGCCTGTGTATTAGATTGTCCGTGCAACAACTATTTGTTTATTACTTTTTCAAGTAAACGATTTCCACCAAGGAAGATACGGTATCTTGTATTGGATCTCCTATTAGATGGTCCTTCTTCGGGTCTCGATCCCAAAAAATGAGTATCCTGGCATCTTGCAAAATATTTAAAACATACTTCATCTGAGACAAACTAATTTTATCCTTCAACCTCGCCACTTTACCCATAAATTATCGCAACCTTCCCAACTTCTTGGCATGAGATTGACGTTGTAGGAACTCTTTCTATTCATTAATGTCTTTCTAATCATCAACCGTATTGAAAATATCATCGACTTAGACAATTGATAATATTTTATCTCAGTCAGATGTGAGACCGAAGATAGAATGATCAGAATGACAATGACGCATGCCAAATCTCAAAAATGCATCATTGATTTTGCCAAACCAAGCTTTAGGAGATTGCTTAAGACAATAAGGAGCTTTGCGAAGGCGGTAGAGGCTTAGATTAAAACTAAATGCTTGAGTTTCTTGTGTTTTCTTATTGGATTTGAGTACTACCAAAGAATATTATTTTTTTTGGATAAACTACCAGGGAATATTTCCCTTGCTACACTAAGAAATCACTTGATGACTTATTGGTGGAATATATGTTGGTCCAATTGTGTGGTGTCGTGCCTTGCAAATAACTGTTTTGTGAACTTTTGTAGCACTTTAATTTTGATATTTCTTATGGCAGGGTCTGATCTTGTCTTTTGACTGAGTTAGCTATTTGGTTTTGCAAAATGGTTGTCATCGTATATCATCTATCTAAGCTGTAATCTTACTGTTTCTTGTAGGTATTCTCTTTTAACTCTAGTATCAGAGGCCATGTGTTATTTGATATATCCATTTCGATGGCAAGTAAGTATTAGAGTTTTGGCAGAAATTACTCTTATTCTATGGCAGTTGTGCCTGCATTTATAATATGTGTTGTTCAAAAAATTTCTACAGTTTGTACATTGATTGGTCAATACGAGCTCGGAAAGTGGAAGTTTTGTTTTACATTTAAGGGAGATAAAGCTTACTTAGGAGTGTGACTTGTGATGCATTTTATTATTCTTTGATAGGATTATCATCTAATTTTACTCCTTTTGTTGCGCTGAAGCATGTCTACATTCCTTTGCTATTCTTCAGTGGGGTAGACTATATTGATGCTCCTACGCCATATATGATGGGTCTTCATTCAGGTGTTGATACTTCTGGTCTGACAATGGATGGTGTAAGTTATTTGTTCTATTTTTAGTCTCAGTTTTCTTGTCCTTATCCTTTTTTCCTCTTCTTTCTACTTAAAGTTTTCACCGTCTTTGTATCAAATATGGTGTTGTGTGTCATCTCCCTTGCTGTAATTTGCTACTGTGAATTCGTAGTAGTGTCCAGATATATCATATTTTAGCGTTTCAGAGAATTTCATTGGGCATTCTCACAATCCATGTCCTCTTTGGTCAAATTTTAAGAAGCACTACTGACCGAGGCAGCACATGTTAGTTGAAACTTTATCAATGATTTGGTGAAGTTGATCTGGACTCTTTTGTTGCAATGTTCATTCTAAATGCTTCTGTTTAACCGTCTTGGAAAAAGTGGTCTAAATACTTATTTAGCTGAATCATAGGATCTTATGTTCAATAGAGGACGTGAGCTTGGCATGATGGTTTGCATGAATTGGTCACTCCCTCTCCCCAGAGTCTTGCATGAATAGTCTGTTCATTTTGCATATATATTGTTATATTTAGGTTAGTAATGACAAAACTCTACAAAGGAGGAAAGAAACTATACAGAGAGGGAACATGGGGGATTCTATCACCCATTTAAAATCTTTTGGGGGATCTCCATAAAAAGACCACTAAATTTTGAGCTGTATAAGCAATCAAACTCTGAATTTATCATTTTTGCGATCCTGATTAATGTAGTTACAATGTAAGGCATCCTCCCATTTCCTTTGATTATCTTAACGGAAGGAGGATAGTTATGTCAATTTGCTAACTGTTTTTGATTTTTTTGGAATTTACTCACACAATCACTCTCCTTTTATATTACTTTGCATTAAAGATGCATTGGAGGACGAGTCCATAGAGAAAGCAAAGGGGGGCTGCAAGGAGGATGAAAGAGTGAAAAGGTGGGGAGGGAAGGAAAGACAGATGTATACAAAATCGTTGAGTGCTATTGGAGTGAAGATATACAGAATTGGATCATTTGGACTTTTGAGTGCTATTGAAAATACCCGGATGTATTGGTTTTAGATGACCAATTCCGATTGGGGATGCAGCAACTTAATGGGTGCTCTTTATTGGGTGCATTGTGTAGATACATGTATGAATATGTACCTAAATGTATGTCTGATGTACAAAAAAAGAAAGCACACGTACGTAGATGTACTATCCACATTTTCTTGTTTGTGAATGCAAAGCTATTTGAAGTGAATTCTAGGCGGTCGTTGCATGGGAAACTTAGGCTGTTCTTCTTATCATGACAAGCGTATTGTGCGTGATAGACCATAAAAAGCTTTTCCACAAAATCATTCACCGGAAATCAGAAATGGACTCGAAATTTTGGATCAGAAATGGGCGAAATGGGTTGCTCACCAGACGCTAAAAAAGATGCCTAGAGAGATAACGGCTTTACAACATAGCTGCTAAATTATTTACCTGAAATTGGTGGAGGACGGTGGATGAGAAAAGACAGAAGCACGAAAAGCGGAGAAGGCTTATGTAGAAAAATCTACAGTTTCTGTCAAACAAAGAGGTCCAGTCTCTAGGCACTCTACCAGACCAAAAAGTCAGTCCAGAAGCCACCAACATCCACATTGGTAATGAAACGCAGTTAGTTGGACAGAATAGACAAGAAGATCTAGTTTAGTTGTGGTACCTCCAAAAGATAGACCCAAATTGGTTTCTGATTTGGTTGGTGTTCTGGAATACCAAGAAGAACAAAAAATAGCAACTGGTGATATGGCTGTTGGTGATCAGAGGAATAGTAGTCTAGGTGCAAACAGAATATTAGGCTTAGGTGGCGGCAGTTGTGGGTGAGGGTGGCTTCCAATGAAGGTGATGATAGGAGGTTGCAATAGGAAAGAAAAAGAGGAAGGCGTTGATAATCTGCCATAAGTATCCCTTCTCCATCAAGTTTGAAGAAAGCACAATAAATTTTAGAAGATAACAGAAAGCGAATTTGGAAAATGCAAATCAAGGTCCGTGTCAAATCAAGGTCCGTGTTAGACACCGTATACTTAAGACAAATTTGCCACCTCACCGGGGTTCTAGAGGTTTTTGATTGGTGTTGGTCTCTGAGGATACTACGGTTGAACAGTAGTGGTTTCACTACCTGAACTTCTTGGCCAACTGACTATGGTATACTCTCCGTCTCTGGAACAGAACTCTAAATACAGAAGGTAGCTTTTTGGAAATACGAAGAACAGACATGGAAGCTTTTGGGGATCTTTTTGGTGTGTCCAACACTGATATGGGGAAGCCAATTTATACGAATTCTGGAAGACCTCTCAGCTAAAATGAATTTGTTATCGAGAGAGAAAAGAGAGAGAGAGAAGTGCATAGGGTTTTAATTAACCCTAACACGAGAAAGCTTATATTTATATAGAGAGTATCTAAATACAAGATTTCCACATAACCAATGTGGGACTCGACTAACTCTATTATTCTAATATTCTAACACTCCACTACAAGCTGGAGAGTAAATATCAATAAGCCCCAGTTTGTCACAAAGTAACTCCAATCGTGGTTTGAACAATAGCTTAGTAAATATATCGGCTAACTGGGCATTGGTGGACACAAAAGGAGTAGCAATAACACCACTAGTCAATTTTTCTTGTGGAATACTGGATGTGTTTATTAATTTCGTGGAATACTGGATTGGACGCTATGTGAATTGCAACTCGATTATCACAATACAGATTTACAAGCAACTGCATTGGAAACCCTATCTCCTCAACAAATGAACGCATCTGCACAATCTCACAAGTTGTGTGAGTCATCGCTCTATATTCTTCCTCAGCATTAGACCGCGGAACTACCATCTGCTTCGTGCTTTTCCAATTAACAAGGTTTCCACCAAGAAAGATACAATATCATGTAGTGAACCTCTTGTTAGATGGACTTCCTGCCCAATCAAAGTCAGTGAAGGCCTCAACATGCAAGTGTCTACTAGTACGATAAAATAGACCACGTCCTGGATGGGTCTTGAGATATCTCATGATTCTTAGAACAGCTTCCCAGCGTGGAAGACGAGAAGTATACATCAATTGACTTACTAGGCTAACTACAAATGAAATATCCGAATGAATAACAATAAGATAATTCAGCTTTCCAACCAAGCGATGATATTGATCTGAACTAGAAAACAACTCCCCTTGATTAACACACAATTTGACATTGGGATTCCATAGGAGTCTCGACAGGCTTTGACCCTACTAAGCCAATCTCATCTAGAATATCGAGCATATACTTTCTCTACGATAGATTAATACCATCCTTAGAACGTGCTATCTCAATACCCAAGAAATATCTCAATTTTTCCATGTCTTTGGTATGGAACTGGCGCTATAGGAACAATTTCAGATCATCAATACCTTTCTTATTATGACCTATAATAACATCATCTACATAGACAATCAATAATATTCTCCTTCGGGCAGATGCGAGCGAAAAGACAGAATGATTAGAATGGTAGCGCTTCATGCCAAAATGTAGGACAACATCACTAAACTTGTCAAACTATTGTTTAAATCCATAAAGAGCTTTCCGAAGGCGATATACTTGAGATGACTCCCCCTGAGCAACAAACTCGGGTGGTTGCTCCATATAAACTTCTTCAACAAGATCGTCATGTAAGAAGGCATTTTTGACATCCAACTGAAAGAGGGGCCAACCAAGGTTGGCAACAAGAGAGATAAAAAGACGAATCGAGTCGAGCTTGACGACCGGGGAGAAGATTTTGGCATAGTCGACACCACAAGTCTGAGTATAGCCCTTGGCTACAAGACGAGTTTTGTATCACTCAACAGTCCTATTAGGATGATACTTCATAGTGAACAACCAGCGACACTTAGCAGTAGACTTTTCAGGGGGAAGAGGTACCAGCGTCCAAGTATGATTGCTATGAAGAGAAGACATCTCCTCCTCCATAGTTGTTTGCCACTTAGAAATAGATATGGCCCCTTGAACAGTGTTAGGAAAAAAAACAGAAGACACAGAAGTTGAAAAGTAGGGAGAGATGGAGAAAGATGGTCATAAGAGACAAATTGAGTAATGGGATGAGAAGTAGTGCAAGTACGAATACCTTTTCGGAATGCAATGGGTAAAGAATTTAGAGATGGAGGCTCTGAAGTAGGAGACGAAGGAGGCGGCGGATCTCGCAACGGAGGAGATGAATTAGAAGCGGGCGAAAGCGAAGCCAGAGAACCTTTGGGACGGCGAACATATACCTGCAAATGTGGAGAGGTGGGCAATGGAAATGGTTCTCTAATGGGCATGGAGGCTGGCAGGTCCTCAGAGGAAGGATTAGAGCTTGCAAAAAATGGGACAGACTCATGGAAAGTAACATGAGCACACACAAATTGATGACGAATGGAGGGAGAATAACATTTATAACTCTTTTGAGTGCGGGAATAGCCCAAAAAAACACACTTGATGGATCGGGGATTAAGTTTATCCCGATCAGGATCCAGTGCATGAACATAGCATGTGCACCCAAAAACCTTAGGAGGAAGGGAGTAAAGTGGGTGATCAGAACACAGTAAAACATATGTTATTTGACCGTCTAAGATAGTTGAGGGCATTCTATTAGTAAGGTAACCAGTAAGGACCGCGTCACTCTAGTAAGATTTTGGATCATTCATTTGCATCAAGAGAGCACGAATGACTGTCAATATGTGGCCCAATTTGTGTTCGGTAACTCTATTTTGCTGTGGAGTCCAAGCGCAAGAGAATTGATGTAAAACCCCATGGGCATCCACAAACTGTGATAAAGTATGACGACAATCTTTATGAGCATTGTCAGAACAAAAAATGCGAGTAGGCACACCAAATTGCATTTTTATTTCCTCATAAAAAGATTTAAAAATGGAATACAACTTGGACCGATTTTGCATGAGATAAATATAAGTAGCACGAGAATAATTATCAACAAATATAACAAAATACTTAAAGTGAGAACGGAACGTGACTCGCATAGGGTCCCAAACATCTAAATGCACTAAATGAGAAGGACTCGATACATGACGATCTCCTCATGAGGAAAAAGAAACACGATGATGCTTACTAAATTCGCATATTTCGCGTGGAAGCGACTTGACACGGCTACATGAGGGGACCATCCGTTTAAGGTTGGGAAGTGACGGATGGCCAAGGCGACAGTGACACTGGTAAGGTGAAACTGCGGGTTAGAACGCAATAGAGGTAGACTGCAAACCATTCGAAAAATAGTATAGGCCACCACGTTCAATATCGCCACCAATTTTCGTTCTCGTCTTGAGATCCTGGAAGACACAAGAATCAAGAAAAAATGTGATTGAACAGTTTAAGACTTTGGTAATTTTACTCACAGACATATGACTAAAAGGGAAGCGAGGAACATGTAAAACAAAGTCCAAACAAAGAGAATAATTTAATGTAATTGAACCCAAACCAGCAATAGGAGTAGTAGAGCCATCAGCTAAGGTGACACTAGAAGATGTTGTAGAGGGACGACAATCAAACAAGTCGGTAGGAGCACCAGTCATATGATCAGAACCCCAGAGTCAATGACACAAAGAGTTTGAGAAACAAGATAAGCAGAAGGTAGATCTGTTTGAGCAAGCGTAGCAGTGGAGGCAGAGGACATATGACAAGTCTGAGTAGACCGATATTGCTGATACTCATTCTCTGGCATAGTAACTACACAAGGGGCTGTAGTGGAAGAGAACTGCAAATCATCCTCCTCAAAACTGTGACCTGGTGGGTAGAAAGGCGACCATAGAGATCCCAATAATAGTCAATAGTATGATTATCAGCATTGCACCAAGAGCCTACAAGGCACCCGTCCACGACCTCGGCCACCAAGAGAGTCATGACGAAAACCTCGGCTGGTATCACTACTGAAATCACCACGACCGAAACCACCTTGACCTGAATCACGACTGAAACTACCACGGCCACTTGTCCCTGATGTCGAACCACCACTTTGTATAACCACCATGGGAAACCGCAGTGACTAAAGCTGAATGGTCAGAAGGTAATTGAGATGCAGAAGTAGAACTACTATAAAAAATGGTGGCTTGACGAATACGACTAAAGACCTCACAAAGAGATGGTAAAGTCCGTTCTCCCAAAAGTTGCGAACGAACCAAATCATAGGTTGGAGAAGGCATACTGGATAGAAATCGAGTAACAAATAGAGACTATCGCTAACGCTCCATAACCTAAATATTAGCAGAAATAGGCTCAACAATCTTGATTTCCTCACAAAGACCACAAAACCTAGCATAATGAGTTTTCGAAGACAGTTCGCCCATGGTGAGTGCGAAGAAAGCCTGATTAAGATCATATGTCCGACGAAGATTATTAGCCTCAGAATACATCTCCTCAGCCTGTTTTCATACATGCTTGGCTGTGGGTAGAAACATCAAAGGACATTTAATATGGGGTTCCATACTATTCTATAAGTCGGTGTGAATGCGAGCATGCTCATATTTTTAAGCAACAAATATTGGACTAGTTTATGCAGGGGGATCATTAGTGAGCCACTGTGAGGTTGAATCACCCTCAAAATAAACCTCAACAACCTTGGCTCAAAGAATATAATTCTTATCATTCAAAAGGATGGAGGTAATAGGCCTCCTATTACGGAATCGAGAAGTACTAAAAACAATGAGTAACATGAGAGGTGGCAGAATTAGACTCATTTTCAGACATTTTGCCAATCAACCAATCAATCAAATAACTATGTCTACCAACAAAACGCACCAATAACGAAAAAGCTAAACTCCCATCAAAGAAATAATCAAGCAACAGTGGCAACCCAAGCTGTCAACATAAACTAAATCAGAGATTGAACCGAAATTGAACACCAAATATAGCCGAGTGCATATTGAAATCATGTTAGCAACTGAATAACAGGTCTCACAAATCCAAACAAATCACATACTTAACCTCCTCATATCACAAACCTCAAATCACAATGCTAATGAAATGATATTGTAATGAAACGGAGGTGCTCATTACACAAGAACACAGACATATCGACTATTGGAATCGGCTTAAACCTCAGATCAATCGACGAGAACACAGACAGATTGATGACCAGCGCACCATCTAATTGACGACGAGAGGTCGTCGCCGGTGTTGGTGCAGGCGATCGACGACAACGACTGTAGGTGGCGGCGGCGAAGGCTGAAGGTAGCTGCGGCTAGGGTTTCATTTAGGTGGCTGATGGGTGATGGCTAGGGTTATAGTTTAGTGAGTTGGTTTAACCGGACTTTGATACAATGTTATTGAGAAGGAAAGGAGAGAGAGAGAGATAGAAGTGTATAGGGTGTTAATTAACCCTAACACGAGAAAGCTTATATTTATATGGAGAGCATCTAAATACAAGATTTCCACATAGCCAATGTGGGACTTGACTAACTCTATTATTCTAATATTCTAACATAATTCAACTTAGGAGAATGCCACGTCAATTTGGGATTGAATTCTGGATACAGTTGCAATCATTCCTATAGCAAAGCTGTTTTGGACGTGAATGAGTAGTTGCAATCATGTGGGAAGTTTGAAAAGTCAAAAACTCTTTGGTTGCACCAAAGCAACGAGTTGGACTCACCAAAGCCTACACTCGATTGGGCTCAAGCTCAAAATAGCCCAATGTCTAGGGAGTAAAAGGATAAGGCTTTTGAATCCAAAGGCCCGAAGGCAAGCCAAGTCACAGACCACAGACCACGGGCCACGGCCCTGACGGGCAGTAGCGCGCACATGCGGTAATTTCGGCCATAGCCTACATAACCTAGGTTTTCCCGCCTTCGGAAAAGTTGGGTATCTCTAAGGGGCCCAAACCCAACCAACTTGGTACTTATATACCATCACTTGTAACATGTTTTTTCTCAGTGGGATTAGGTGACTTTTCACCTTCCTCCATAGCACACTTTGAGAGTCAATTTCCATTAACGAGTCCTTAATGGACTTTGTTCATTCTTTCCATGGTTTAAACAACTTACTTATCTAAACTCACTTAGACCCACCTCCATTGTTTTATGGTTCAACTTTATTTTTTGGGGCAAAGTCACCAAAAGAATCTACGAAGAACAAGTGCATTTCCAATAGTATTTCGTTTTCCGTGTCCTTCCTTAAGAAGATTCATAAGGTGGATTCTACGGGGCCATGATATTTTCTATGAAGAGATCTGATATTAGGAAAAGTATTTGAATTATTCCTGTCCTAGATAATAGTGTCAAATGTGTTTTGAGCGAGTCGTCGATGAACAGTACGTGTTTTGTGCTTAAAGGACATCTCTAACATCAATGCCCACACATATTGTGACCAGAATCTTCTCAAGCACATTGATCCATGAGGAAAATTTTGCACCATTCTTTTGTTGTTGGTATTACTGATCTTTTTCATCCTCTTTGCTGTTGTGTGGGTATTTGGTTTTCTGATTTCTAGTTTGGTGGATTTTTCCAAATTTTTGTTCACATTACGAGCTAAACTTTTTGAGCTACTTAATCAAGTTACAGTTGATTTATTTAGGTTCTTTTATATTCAATTAATATCATGTCAGGATATCCTTAGTACTTGGTAACTTTCTAATGGTTGTTGACTTCTTGTGCTTTGGTTATGCGTCTTTGCTAGTTTGACAACTTTCTAAGGCCAATTTTCCATTTCTGGTTGACTACACTTGTCTTACCTAGCTACTTTTCTGAAATAAGGTTTGCTTAAAGTTCGAACTAGAGATTTTCTTTCCTGTTTTCTGTAGGTAGTTGTTGTGGACCTTGAGCATAACCACATCACTACAACAGAGGAAATTCCTCCCATTCCTGAGCCAGAATTAAGTTTGTTACGTACTGAGATAATGAAGTTGTTGTATCCAAATATTGTTGGGATAGACCAATTGAAGGCTAGCCTTGGGAGCTCATCTGAGCAGCCAAGATGCAGCGGCAAGCCTTGGGGAGAAGATCACGACCTTCAACTGAGGTGATGCTTTTATGATACGTGTTTGATTATGAAGTGCCCATTGCTTTCCAAGAGCCAATTATTCTGTCTATACCTATATTCTTATGAAAGTAGTTGAGTTAGCCAATCAATTTCCTGATTCTACAAGCTCTACAACTGTTCACTTCTTGAAGCCTCTGTTCATCCATTTTGTCATAAAGGAATCAAAATTTCTTCTCCTCTATGTTGTTTGAGGATTGAGATAATCATAGTGCAGACTTAAGAGCTTTTTTTTTCCGTGTTTTTTTGAATGCAGTTAAACGAAATGCTGCCCCCGTTACCTGAAATACTGTGTCTGATGTTCACTACCATCACCACCCCTGCGTGTGTGGTTTTTTCTGTTGCAGTTATCCCATCCCCCTCGTATCTTTTGATTTGGCCGGAGTGAGATGCCTTGATTTAAACTTACTTTTAAGAAGTTGGGAGTTATGCTTTACAGTCCTGGGGTTTTCCAGTATTAGATTTCATTTGTACCTGTTTGCATCATACAGATTTTTGACAGTCATCAGTGTATGTTAGAAACCAAGGATTATTTAACAGTATACTTCTAAACAGTTGAACCATGTATTCCTGAAACTCCAATCAATTCTTATGCAGGTTTATATTTCTGAAATTTTTCGCGTCAATTTTAGGTGGCTACCGCAATTTCATTGTATGAGAATTCTTCCTTATTTCCCATTTCATTGGACTTCAACACGTCATATGGAAATGACTAGTGCTTATGTTTGTAAACTTGATCTTTGTCAGGAAAATACTGCGAGTCATGTCTTCAACTCTCAAGCTTTTTTGAAGAAGCGCGCTCGGTCAACCAACCAACCACCAGAGCCAATGGTGACGTCATGAGATACCACTTATCATTGATTTTAGCTTCTAATTCCTAAAAACAGTTTTTGCTTATTATTGGAACTTAGAAGTTATAGCGTTTCTCTACAGCTTCTTTTATTTCTTTTTCTTTTTTTGGGGGTCTGGTGGCGGTGGTTGCTACCTAGTTCCCATTGATGCTGTACCTGTAATTATTTCTCTTCAAAGTCATGTCATTCTGCCTGCCGTGTTGAAGGTTTGCTTGTTCTTGAACTTTGATATTACTATCTTTTTGTCTTTGACAGATAACACAATTTTTAGACTCCCAAGGTTTCTTGGATTATCTGGAGAGGGGTCTTGGTTCTGATGAAAACAATAATAATCTTCTTGAAAAGTTACAAGATGCCATTGGAAGAGGCCAGGATCCACTATCAATTCTTCCCTCATCTTTGGCCGAACCTGAGATTGTAACTATATCAGATTCTGGGGCAGGATTGTCAGGTACCTTTGAACAAAAGATTGATAGTGTTTCTAGTTCAGTCCCAAGAATTTATGGGAATGAGTCGAATGAGAAAAAATTTGACCAAACTGGATGACTTCTGAATTTTCTTTATTTCAATCAAGATCAGGTTCCAAATATAATTACGATAGGTTTCCTTCAAACATTAGAAAAGAAGAGCAGGAAGAAAAGAGGAAGCAGATTCTAGCAACTGCTAGTGGAGCTCTCAGGTATTCAGAAAAGCATATTTGCTTTGTTGTACTGATGGAAAGTTCTTTTATGAGACATAGCTGAAGATGGATTATCACACATGTTTGTGCATAACTTTCTTCCAAATAATAACTGATTTGTGTGTTTCATTATCCAGTTCACCTGCAGTGCTCGTTGGTAAGGACTCCAAGGCAGAAAGCCTAAGTCCAAGAGAGAGGGCTGTAAGTTCTGTAGAGCGTGTACTATCTTCATGATCTGGTAGCTTGTGATTTGAGCTCCTGCATTATTGTCTGACGCTATTGTGGAACTTGTTTAATAGGCTGAGCGGGAGCGTATGGTCTTAGACATAAAAGTGAAGCTGCAGGTAAAAAGGCTACTTTTAATCTTGTTTGAGGTTTACCAGTGAGTGTGTTTTTCATAAAGTTAAAACCTTGCATTATCCGATAAGGTTTTGCTTTAGTTGGTTCATTGTCATAGAGTTCCTTTTTCTGTTTTGGGGTACCCTGCGATTTGAAACTTTGGTATGACAAAATTTATGCTGTGGTGTTTACTTAATATTCAGCGGAAACCACGAGTTCAAAGGCATACAGGAAATTGGGAGTAACAAATGATAGCCACCTATGGCTAATGGCGGAAGAGACTATCCTTTGACTTATGCAGGCATATGCTTGGTGATGAGAGCCACTTGAGAATAAATTTCACGCATGAAGTAGTCACCATAAGTCTCATGGATACAGATGTTTCAACATTTTTTTCCAAGTCCTAACAAACTGGTCCCAGCCGTGGTCCTTGGCCTACACTAAATTCAGGAAACCATGTGTTGTCAAAGGCGCCCCCTTCGGCGCGAGGCGCAGCTGCAATGACCTGTATCCCGTGCGCTTTCAGCCTAGGCCTAAGGCACATGTTTTTTAGGGTTCATTAAAACATTTCTAATTTGCCCTATAATGGAATTATAATTGATCAGATATCCAACTCATATTCCATTTGCAGTGAGTGGAGAGACCGCTAGGCTCGTGTACTAGCTTTAGAGGTAATAATTCTTAACACTCTCACGTACGTGCAATCCTTGACTCACAGGTGGAGAGGTAAACAATAGTTCCATAACACAAATGATAGCAAATTAAGGTGCATTTAAGGCACAAACATTCTTGGCATCGGAGGCATCAACATAAAAGGCTTAAGAAGATACCCTTTTATTTTGTCAAAAGCTTGTTGGCATTTATCAGTCCATTATGTTGTTTCATTCTTTTTTAGTAGCTATTAGCTATTACGCACTCTTCCAAGGGTGGCTGATTCTAGGCAAACCTCTTGGTTGTCTCTGCACCCATTCCTCTTTTATCATTGAGAGGTCATTTAGGCGTCTTAAGTGGTGACCCGGGCTGTTTTCCTCTTGACAATGAAGCTTATCCCCCATTGTTTTGCTGGCTAACCTTGACCCCTATTATTTGGAGGTCATATCTAGTATTTAAAGTTTGCCTCGATTTGGTACCGCTCTCGCGGCCTGCATCAAAACAGTGCTTTATCTCTAAAATGTACAGTCAATTGTTGTACCTCAATCCATTTCGGAGAGAACAAGCTAGCTCTAGGTTCGAGTGGCATTTCACCCCTAACCGTTCGGACCTCCACTTAGTTTCACCCAAGCTTCATCCTAGTCATGTATAGATCACCTAGGTTCGGGCCCATAAGCAATGACAATTGCCTTATGAAGACTCGCTTTCACTACGGCTCTGGTGGGTTCCCTTAACTAAGCCACCGCTTATAAGTTGCCAGCTCATTCTTCAAAAGGCATGCGGTCAGAGCCCCGAACTCCTCTCACTGCTTGGGAGCTTACGGTTTCATATTTTCTTTCACTCCCCGATGGGGGTTCTTTTCACCCTTTTCTCACTGTACTATTTCGCTATCGGTCACCCAGGAGCATTTAGCCTTGCAAGGTGGACCTTGTTGATTCACATAGGATTCCACGTGTCCCATGCACATGCGAATCAATGTGGGTAATAACACTGTTTAGCCTAGGCTCTTATACTAGTTTTTGAGGTAATAATTAATCAGTGCAGGACAAATTCTACTCCCCTGAACATGCGAATCTTGACTCGCATGTTATGGACAAGAGAGGTAGAAAAGATTGCCAAACCGGCCGTGGCCTAGTTGTTGGAAGCTAACGGTTTGACTGTGAGGGTTAGGGTTAGTGTTTCACAGTTATAACTCTTATATGTTAAAGCATCCAACTCAAAATCAATCGGTAATAAGTAAAGAGGCCGCACAAGCTGATATACTAATTTTGTAAGCAATAACTTCGAAAACAACCTATGATAAAAGTTCCCCATGGATCCTGTGCGTTCATGGGGAATCACATGATACTAAAACGTATTGCAAAATCTAAGGAAAAGACATAATTGGATCATTAGATATGAAATACATTGTGACACCTTTAGGGCTTCGACTAATTCACTCCGATATATTTGTCCTCTTTGCTGGTTTTATGTGGCCTTTTCAAGACATTGGCATTGTGTGTGTGTCGTGTTTAATGTTGTTGGCTACTGCAGAAACAGTTTTCTTAAGGTATGGATCTTATTACTGCTGCCTTTTTTCTCTCTATATTGTGAAATGCCGTGTAATGGTTTCTTTGTAAATCTGAATTGCTTGCGTTATTTGTTCACATCAAACCACCAAATTGAGTCTTAAGTCCCAATCAATTGGGGTCGGCTTTGTGAATTTCTTTTCTCCATTGAGCTCTACCAAAAACATCGTGTTCCTTGACATCCAAAAAATCTACTGTGTCTATTCCCTCCCTTTATTGCTACCATCTACCGTTACCATTCCACAAATGTTGTCTTTTCTAATTCTACATTGCAAAGTGTTACCACACATACATCTCAATATTCTCATTTGAGCTACACTTATATTACTCTCACGTTGTTTCTTAGTAGGCTGAGACTTCGTGCCATATAACATGGCTAACCTTGTAGAAGTACGATAGAATTTCTCCTTCAACTTTGAGGGGTGTCCTGGCGGTCGCACATTACTCCTGTAGCATTCCGCCACTTGATCTACCTAACTTGTACTCTTAGTGTTACATCATCTGCAATCTCTACATTGTTACTAACTGAGGCAAGATACTTTAAATGCTCGCTTCTTGGTTATACTTGATCTTGGAGGGTCGTTTTGTCAATGCTAGCACTTTGACTATCACCAAACTTACACTCCCTGTACTCTTTTTTACTCCCACTGATCCTAAACCCTTTTGTTCCAATGCTTTTCTCCTAATTTCTAATTTAGCATCTACATCGACAATATCATTCACAAACATCATACACCATGGGATATCATTCTAATTGTCTAGTTTGTGCGTCCATAATTAAGGAAAAGATGTAAGGGCTCAAAGTGGACCCTTAGTGTAATCCACAGTGATCGGAAATTTACTTCTCCCCTATAAGGCATCTCGTTGGGTATCTAATAGTAGTGATAGTATCTTCATACATGTCTTTAACCGCATCCATATATATTTTAGTCACCTCCTTTCTCTCCAAGGCCCACCATATAGTCTCTAGGCACCTTGTCATGTGCTTTTTCTAGGTTTATAAAAACCATGTGAAGGTCCTTTTTCTTTTATACAGTTAGACTAATCTCCTTAACAGGTATGTTGCTTCCACTATTGATCTCTTAGACATAAACCCAAACCGATTCTCTGATACTGTAGTTATACATCCTTAGGCGCTGCTCAATAACTATTCCCGCAACTTCGTTTTATGGCTTGTCAATTTAATACCTCTGTAAATATTTCAACTTTTAATATCCCGTCTATTCTTGTATATTGATACTAAAACTCTTTCTCCTCTCATCAGCCATCTTTCTCAGCAGAATAATCTTGTTGAACAACTTTGTCAACCACAACACCCCACTGTCACCAAGGCTCTTCTACACCTCAATAGAAAAACCATCTGGTCCTAAAGCCTTGTCCGATTTCATCCTTCTTAGCCCCTTGGCCACTTTAGACTTTTGCACTCTGCAATAAGACATTCTTAGCTCTCACTCTCACTAAAAGCACCCAAACCCTCTTTGCTTAGGTTCTTTTCATTCTTCTGATTCAATAGTTTAGCAAAGTAGTTATTCTCCTTGTATTATTTGTCAATGTTAGGTTATTTGTCGTAGTCAAGAATGCGTCACGCTTTGAAGCCTTGCGTCATGCCTAGGCCCAAGAGACCTTAGCATGGCACCTTTTTGTGCTTCTCATCTGCTATAACCTCAAAGGAAGCAGTTTTGTGTGACCCAAACATGGTGACTTGTGCTATTGATTTCAACCTGGTTCCTTAGCTTAGATTAATGGTACTGAGTGTAAAAAGGAAGGGTAAAACAGGGATTTTACATGCTTTGGTTATGCTATTATTTATGGGAAAAAGGTATTGGGTGCTTTGGTTATGCTGATCGAGAGGTTTGAGTTCAAATTTTGTGGTTTGCTTTGTTGAACAGGGCCTGTGGTTGCGGCTATTGAAATTGGGAACCACTGATGATCCTCTTTCTTCATTTGAATATGGAACAATTGTTGGTATGCATTTTCAAGAGGGGTCTACCCTCCTTCAATGAGATGTTTGATTTATAGTTTTTATGACTGATGCAGTACGATGGTCTTGTATGTGTCAAAATGCCTCGCAAAATTGACTTCATTTTCTATTTCCTATGCAGCTCTGATTGAGTCTGATGCAGAGGGTATTGGCGGTAGTGGCTTTGTTGAATGCATAAGGGAGCACATACATTCAGTATGTAGTTCAAAGATGCATTTTTTGTAGTGTCTCTGCAAACTGCACCTAACTTACATATTACTGTGTGTTACAGGGGTGGGTCTGTCAATTGTCTGAGGAGCAGTTCATTGCGGTGAAAGAGTTGGTAATGCTTCAAATTTATTACTCAAAACTGCCATATGGAATTTTTTTTTTCTTTTAGTTGCTTATGTTTTTGTGTTGGTCAACCTTGGACTTCTTCATTAGTTACATCATTTGCATTTTTCTGCATATTCCATAATCGATACAAGAGATTTTCTTTTGCGTAATAGAGGTTTGAGATTCCAAGAAATCCATCGCATCCCTAATAATTCTAATATGACTAGCTTAGGAAGAAAAGAATTGTATAGATATTTCCCTGAAATGAAATTGGCTCATTTCATTTACTGCTCTTCCATTTCAATAATACTGAACTGGAAATTCTTGTCTTTCTACGAGTGTAATTTATTATTTATTCTTTTTCTTTGTTTGGATTGATGTTGTCTTTCTCATTACTGTACGTCAATGTCAACCATCTCAGCTCAAAACAGCCATTAATCGTGCTACCTCTAGGAATGACATGGCAACCGTCAGAGATGCACTTGAAGTGTCTGCTGAAATGCATAAAAAGGACACTAATAATGTTTCAGACTATGTTCAGCGACATCTTCGTTCTCTTTCCATTTGGGAGGAGCTGCGGTAGGTGTTTATGATTCACTCTTTGTAGCTTTCAATATCATAACTTTGCTGTTGTTGATGTTTCATCATAGCTTTGTCTAGATTTGATCTTAAGCATAGGGCCGGATAGTTGAGAATCAAAGTCGACTAAGCTTCTATCTTCTTATTTTTCATTCTACGTTGCAGGTTTTGGGAAGGATACTTTGATTATCTTATGGATCGGTCTTCAAACAAGTAAGAAGTTTGGTTACATACAATGGAAACTTAATTTGCAACCCATATATTGTACATTCTGTGCTGAATTTGTCTCCAAGATTCTTGTTGGTCCTGCATACTCGGGTCCTTTGATCTATGCTTCTTGTGGTCGATTTCATGGGAGATGCATCTCTCCTCCTATTCTTCCAAATTGGGTTTGAGACTTGCAGAAAAATTATCTAGGGGTTTATGTTTACCATATAAATATGTGTACCAACTTCTGTAATGTGCGTGAAGTGATCTATATCACCTTGTGAGACCCGTTCAGTGATGAATATTTTTTCATGTCTCTGTGTCCTTGGAAGCAGATGGGAAGATGAATTCGATGCTTATTCACCCGACAGCTTTACCCAGTTCCTTTTAACATAGGGTCACCAATTGTCCTCCAAAAGCTGAACTTATTAGGAAATAGGTCAACTATTGTCTATCAAGTCACACAAAATGATCTTTGGCTTTTTTTCTTATGTCAGGTCAGCGAATTATGCAACATTGGTGACAACACAGCTAATTATAGTGGCATCACACTTGGTATTTTGAACTCAAAAGTTTTACAACAAAAAACCCCCCCCCCCCCCCCCCAACAACCACTACCACCTTTCTCTCCTTCCCTGTCGTTTTTTTGTTTTCCCTCCTATTTCCGTTTTACAATCCTCAACTCTGAGCATTTAATGTGTTACGATCATTGTTAAGGCTGGATTGGGACTTCCAGACACTCATGCTTGGTACATCGTTGAAACAGTTGCGGAGAAGAACGACATTGGGTACAAGCAAATTGTAAGTCGACTTCATTTCTTATGGGTTTATGCTTAGTTTATCTTTTATCTATGTTTAGTGTGGGCTGGGTCTTGTGAGGTAACAACAATGGTTTCAGTTGATGTTCAAAGTCATTTGAAGTGAGTTTTGCTATTTTTTAGTGTTTTCGGGAGTTAATGGCTTACTTTTGCGATCTTTTATTTTAGATTTCACCCAGTGTTTTTTTATGTTTGGATGGTCCTGCAGGTTCCAAAATATGTTGTAGAGTGCTTAGATTATTTTTTTGGTTGATTTCGTGAGAGTTGGGTCGAAGTCTTGGAAATTTTAATATTGTAGGTTAGTTTATGTAATTTTTTGCTGATAGTTTTCATCCTTCGCTTCAATGCAGATAAAATTAAGGGGATTCCTGTCGCATATCCAGCAACTATATATCAGTTACTGGGGAATGTATTCCATAAAGGCGCAATCTGTGTCACCCTATGGTTTGCCATCTCCACATCCACAAGATGCCAACAATGACATCCAGCAACCTACTGAGGCTTCTGGAAGGAGCTGGGTCCAGAGCATGTTTAGTAGGGATACATCATCAAGAGCAAATTCTTTCAGTCGTGTTCGCAGATGGACGTCAGACAGTGGATCCTTAGGTGTATTTCTTAGTGCTCAATGTTTTCTGTTCTAAATTCCTGTGATAAGCTCATATCACCTTACATGCTACATTGTTTTTCACTTGTAGCTACACATGAGAATGGGACTCCTCACAAACTAGATTTAACTGCTGCTGGACAAAAGAAAATACAAACAAATGTTCGCCTACTCAGAGGTCACACTGGTGCTGTGACTGCTCTACATTGTGTAACAAGAAGAGAGGTGTGGGATTTGGTGGGTGACCGTGAAGATGCAGGTTTCTTTATTAGTGGAAGCACTGACTGCTTGGTAAGCTTGCAGATTTTATTAGTTTGTTCTTTTCTCCCCTTGTGCAATTCTTGGAATTTCATGCAAGCAACAGTCCATTTCATGAACAGTTCTAAATTCGCCATGATTTAAATTTAGTCCACTCATAAATGGGGCTCAGTCACGTAAACCGACACCTTAGGGTGGCAGACTGCATATTTGCAATCGGAGCAAATCTGATAGAAGTTTGAGAGTGCATTTTTGCATTCTGCAGATTCATTCTATCTGGAGATGAATTATTAGTTTCACCAAAGCATAGAGCAACACATAGATTTTATTGTACTTAGCTTCAGCAGCGCAGTACATGCAGCGGTACACATTGCCCTAATCCAAGGCAAAAAAAAAAATGTTATGGACAAGTTTTTATTGTGTCAAAACTTGTTTTCCATAAAGTGCTGACTGCTGGGGTAGCAGACCTGAGTGTTAATGTGGTCAGTGTAATTCTATACCGAACTTGGTAGAAAGACAATATAATATGAATGGATAGAATATGGGTTCTTCTTGCTCTAATCCACAATCGGGCTTATTAGCTGCCCTGTCATTGGGATGTTGGGCCCGAAGGTGCAATTCAACATTGTAAAAGATTTTACGCACTTAGCATGTAAGCTTTCTTTGGCTACCACTGTATACCACTTGTGGATGGAAAGGAAAGAATGCTATGAGTGTTCAGTCTCAGAAAATGAGCGAAGTTCTTGAATCAGATGTATTTTAAGATGATGCAGGCCTAGGATCAGTACCTGGAGGTTGGTAGATAACTCGCTGTTGGAATATCCCTTCTAAGATCTATAACTATGTAGTAGAGTTAAGGGGAAATAGTTGTATCTACTGTTTTCAATGATTCTATCTGCTTCAAATGAAATGGCCAGTGGGAGTAGAAGCTGATGAACTAGTTTGTGTCTTACATAGAGGTTTGTCTTGTAGAGATAAAAGTGTTTAGGGTTTTTTCACTTCACCCCAGCACACGAAATATCATTGATAATATAAGAGGTGAGAGTACAAGATAGGTGAGATTAAAAGCTAAATTACAAATCTACCTTGACAAATACTACAACGTACACTATAATAACTCTTTTATCACTCTCCCACAAGCTGGGACATAACTATCACAAAGACCCAACATGTTACATAGTAGCTCTAAACGTGGCTTGTATAATGACTTGGTGAAGATATCAACTAGTTGAGCGCTTATAGACACAAATAGAGTAGCATTCACACTAGTATCCATCTTTTCTCGAACAAGGTGGCAATCTACCTTAATGTGCTTAGTCTTCTCATGAAAGACATGATTAAATGCAATGTGGAATGCTTCTTGATTATCAAAATACATATTCATGGGCAATTGTACACCGAAGCCTTTCATTTCAGGGAGGATCGTAGCCAACTTATCTGTGTGTGATGCCACGGTACTCTGCTTCTGCACTAGATCTTGCAACAACTGTTTTCTTTGTACTATTCCACGTATTACTACCTAAGAAAATGTAATAACTAGTAGTAGATCTTCTATAAGATGGTCCTCCAATCCGGTTTGAATGAGTAAATGCCTCGACAAGTAAATGACCATTGACTTGATAAAATAGACGACGTCCTGGATGCGTCTTAATATGGAGAATTTTCCCAATGAGGAAGTTGAGGTGCAGACATAAACTGACTCACTAGACTAATTGTAAATGAAATATCAGGATGTGTGATGGTAAGATAATTCAACTTACCAACTAATTGGCGATAATGGTTAATACTAGGAAGCAACTCCCTCTAATTAATATACAATTTGATATTGGGACCTGTAGGAGTATCAACAGGTGTCAATCCCAATAAGCCAATCTCCTGGGATCCATACGAGTATCCATAGGTGTCGATCCCAATAAGTTAGTCTCCTCTAAAACATTCAGAACATATTTGCATTGAGACAAACTAATTCTATCCTTCAACCATGCCACTTCAATACTTAAGAAGTATCGTTTTCCCAAATCCTTGATATGGAGTTGTTGCAGGAATTACTTCAGCTCAATAATGCCTTTTTGGTCATTGCCTGTAATGATAATGTAATCCACATAAATAATTAGCAATATTTTTCCTTGGTTTGGTCTGAGAGAAAAGACAAGATGATTTGATTTATTGACAACTATGCATGCCAAACTACTAGACGAGATCACTGAACTTACCAAATTAGGCTCTAGAAGACTGTTTAAGCTTATAAAGGGCCTTGGAAAGGCGACGTACTCTTGAATTCTCCACCTGAGCAACAAATGTAAACTTCCTCCTGAGGTCACCATGTAAGAAGGCGGTCTTAGCATCCAATTAAAAACAAGGGCCAATCGAGATTGCGAGCAAGAAAGATAAGATGCCAAACAAAGACAACTTGGAAACTGGAGAGAAGGTCTCGGCATAAGCAACTTCATAAGTTTGGGTATAACATTTGGCAATAAGAAGGATCAGCATAGACAAAGTGACGACGAAGAAGAGGCTAACACTTGTACCCCCATTTGACGAGAATACCCCAAACAAACACATTTGATTGATCGAGGATTAAGTGTGTTGCAGTCCAAATCAAATATCTTGACATAACATCAAATATCGTAACGGGTAAGGCATGAAGAGGGCGGTCAAGAAGAAGCACACTTTATAACCCTCTAAGACAATAGAGAGAGGGCATTTGATTGACTAGGCAATCGATATTAAGAAGAACATCACTCCAAAAATATTGCGACACTTGCATTTGAAATAACAAAGCCTGTGTGACCTCTAACAAGTATCGCACTTGCGATGGGAAATTTTATTTTGTTGGGCAGTCCAAGCACAAGAATACTGATGAGTAATACCATGGTTGTCAAAGCGGATAAAGAATCATGAAAATATTCTCGAGCATTATCAGAACAAAAAAAACAAATAGGAACATCTAATTGAGTTTTTATTTTCATATAAAATGATTTAAAAATTGATACCATTTTGTTTTGCTCTGATACCAAGTAGAGAGAAATGAGTGTTTAGGATTTTTCACTTAACCTTAACACGTGACATTTTTGATATATATACTAGATGAGAGTACAAGATAGGTAGGGTTGGCCCTCAAGTTATGGGTCCCTAGGTTGTAGAGGCTACTATGGTCAAGCCGACAAAGGATTGCTATGGCTCCCCCCCTCATGCCCTTTTAACATAATGAGAAAAATTTGAGGCATTGTACTATGATGTGTGAAAAATCATGGGTTAGCACTCCCCCTTTTCAAATCAAAGCTTTCTGTTATGGATGAACTAATGTATAAATAGTTTTATGAGCAATCAACCAAGAGAGTCTTATTCAAAAGCTTTCGAAACCCTAGTTTTGATAAATGTGTTAAAGTATTGAACTCAAAATCAGTTGGCAATGAGTGGAGAGACCGTCCATGCTCATATATTAGTTTTGGAGGTAATAATTAATTAGTGTGTACAAACTCTACCATGTTAAAGCATCTAAATAAAAATCATTTGGCAATGAGTGGAGAGGTTGTCTGGGCTTATATATTAGTTTTGGAGATAATAATTAATTAATGCGGGAGAAACTTCAACATTCTACCACACATGAAGAGGTAGGCAGCGAATCCGTAACATACAGATAGTAACGAACGTGGTGCAATTAAGGCACAAACGATGGGGGGGAGGGGAATCAACTAAGAGAGTCTTGTTCAAAAGTTTTCTAAACCCTAGCTCTGTTAATCACGTGAAAGCTTCCAACTCAAACCCAATTGGCAATGAAAGTAGAGGATGTTGAAGCTCATAACTAGTTTTGAAAGTAGTAAATAATCAACGTGGGACAAACTATAACATCCTGTATATAGGACATGGTACATGTTAACAATCATGCCTTGACCTTATAGGAGAAGATGGAAAACTATAGGTAATGTCACTTGATAGCATTTCTTAAACCAGAATGTGAATTTTGTCGTAGTTTTTTCCCTTTCTTTTTTGAGTAGTATAATAATTTATGTTGCACAAGACACCATAAGGTAAGTTTGACAATTCTGAAAATAGGTAGGAAAACAAGTATATTACTGGCAAAGCAAATATCTTGTAAGACCAAAACTTTGGATATTATAATTAGATAATCAATTATATAACGCAAGTTTTTTGGTGGCTAATAGAGATGGCTCTACGTCATTTGAGATGAATGGGCTCTGGCAAATGGCAAAGTGTAATACTGAACTGAAGGTTTTCAGTGGGTTGTCAAAAAGATGTGAGAGAAATCATAGAAGAAGTGGAGAGGCCTCTTTATATGATATGGGTGGAAGTTCGCCAAGTACAAAGCAATGTATGTGGTATGAGGGCACAAGACATACACATATCAGAGGAGGATCAAGGGAAGCTTTGGGATGGTATACGAAGGATTATGGGAGAGGATGGTTCACAAATTCGAGAGGATATGGTCTTATAGTTTGCTGCTGCTTGTTTGTTGAAATGAGGATTCGCCTGAGCAGAAGGTTGGTCCTAAAATTGATGATTCGGAGGTTACTTAGATTTCTTTGGGTGGGTACTGCAATTGTTGTTGTTTGAGAGCTGATAAATCATTTGTAGGAAGGTTTTGTCAGTCGCTTTGGAGAATCAAATGAAATTTCTTGGTGTCGTTGAGCTTTGCTGTCCCCATTTTTTAGGAATTGACATAGAAAACGGTATCTTCATTCTTTAGAGTGTTGCACTGTCGAAGTTGTTGTCAGAGAAGATTTGAGTTCAATGTTGGCTGGTAAGACAGACAGGCTGTTCTCACGGAGGAGAGCCATGTAAAAGCTTATAGTGAGATGCTCGAGATGAGTCGCACGTTGGTTAATGGAATCTCCTTGATGTACTATATTCGTGTCATACGGTTTTGGGGTTGATTAAGGGATAGGTGGAGCAGTAGATCAGCCACCTTGTCCATTTTTTTACAGGCTATAAGAGTGGTCCAGAGATAGGTTGGGTCAGATCTTAGAGTTGTTGATCGGAAGGCCCATATTGGCTATTCGCCAATTAGAAATAGGCTCTTTTCAATGCCCTTGAAATTATCAGAAGATTGGCCAGACAGACATTGAGGAGGTTTCTGGGGTAGATTTGGGGTGATCCCAGGAGGCCATCACTATCCTGAAAAATTGCATCTCATTCTCTACTGATCAAGAGATTTCTGATCAACTTCTCATTTCTTCCAAGATTATCAACTCAGGCAGAGGATGAAGGTTTGAGTCTACTTGTGGATTGTGATGATGAAGGGGAAAATGGAAGTTTCAAGGGGCCATTAATCTGGCCGTATCCTATTTTACGGTAGACGCAAGGGGATGTTTTGATGCTAAGCATGCTGCTCTTTGGGTTTTACGGGGGTAGATTTTGTCCTTTGGTGTGGGTTGGGTTTGATGAGTTGTTTTAACATCGAAGTGGGTACAAATATTGAGACAGTTCTGAAGAAAGGGAGGCACAAACTTGGATGGTGATGGCCGCAGGCAGTAAGGAAGGAATTTCTTCTGGTCAGTCTCAAGCCATAAACAGGCAGTGTGTAGAAAATGAGTGCATGTACGGTTCCACATAGCAACTGAATTCCCATTCCACGTAGCCATCAGGGGTATGAATTGGGATCGAATGTAGGGGGCACCGTCAAGGGGTCTGATAATACTTGCATTTCATGTGGTCTGATGAGCATGGCCTGTTATTCTTAAGAATGTAGACAAGCTTATGGTGGACAAGAACACTTGTAGGCAAGGTGAAAGAGTTGGCTAAAAGTACAAAAAGGAGAAAGATGCATTAGCAGATTGGGTCAGCCTTTAGAAGTTGGAACCACATATGTTGAAAGAAGTTTTGACGGCTGAGATTTGTGCGGA
The DNA here is from genome assembly GCA_014822125.1 of Arbutus unedo. NCBI lineage: Eukaryota > Viridiplantae > Streptophyta > Magnoliopsida > Ericales > Ericaceae > Arbutus > Arbutus unedo. Next base: position 54,142 of record JABCMJ010002982.1, read on the forward strand.
TTATTAGGTTTAGAAGAAAAAGGAATGCCAGACATCCTCTAGTAACAAAAGGGAACCTAAGAGATTCCAACATAAGCGTAATTAAATCGAGAGGAGGAGGTTTTGCATTTACCATGGCAATGTGGTGCGAAGGCTAAGGTTGGTGTTTTGGGTGTAGAGTGATGCCTGCTAAAGTGTTGGGTAGTAACATGCTGAAGGTAATATGACATTGGAGAAGAATGCTTGTGCCTTTCTCATTTTCATGGGGAGTTAAAGAGTTTTGAGGGGAACTTCTAGACATTAGATGTGCCATTTTTGTCTGTAAAGGAAGTGTGGTGAATGTAATACAATGTTGGAGGATGAGAAAGCAGGTTTGATGAAGTTGGGTCAATAATGATGCAAGGATTAGTATTTGTGGGTGTTTTTCTGTTTCTGTTACATGTATTGGTTTTTTCTTTTCACTTTGGTTTCTATTTTTATTTTCTTTCGTTCTCATTTTTGGTTTTATATTGTGCCTTTCATTCTTTTTTTTTTTTTTTTGTTGCTGATAAAAAACTTACAGAAAATGATTTGCATAATGATTACAAAAAACCCTACAGAAAGCAGGTTTCGTGAAGTTGGGTCAACAATAATGCCCGAGTAGTACGTGTGGTTGTTTTTTTGTTTCTATTACATGTATTGGTTTTATCATTTAGTTTTATTTTTATTTTCTTTCGTTCTTATTTTTGGTTTTACATTGTGCCCCTTGTTCAAAATTTGTTTTACGCTGCTGATCAAAAAACCTACAGAAATTCATATGCATACGTTTATACTGAATTGAGAAGATAAATAATACTCATGCGAAGGCACTGGGTGCTTTTAACACTCCAATCAGATATGTTACTAAAACTAATAAATTCTCTGCGGCAAAGTCCTTAAAAATATGATTTCCATAAGAGAGGTTAAACTATGGAGAAGACAGGGAAATGGAAGGGGAAAAAAAAAAACCAGAAAATGACATTTCTAGGTTTTCACTCCCCCAGAAGCTTACAGTCATAGCATTTCCCATTTTCAGTGATAGTGTTATCTGTTTTTCCACTCATCTTATCACACCATTTCGGTTTTTAATGTTTGATTTGGAAGTTCTAAGCTCCGAAGTATTGTCTATTATCCTTAAATTTTTGTATACACATTGATATGGGCATCAGCTGCCTAACATGAATCAATTATATCTGATAGTTAATACCATGCGAGTAAACATATATGGAGAATGTGGGAACAGCGGGAAAATTGAAAAAGATCTCTTTCCATGTAAACGATGTTCTCCCGTTGATATGTAATCAAGCTTTCTTAATTTGACGAGGTATGTTGAGACTGACTTTTGAATATGCGCAAGAAATTTCAAATCCACTTATCTTGTGTACCGTGTACGGTATAATACTCATCAGCATAAGATGCATATTGGTTGTAGTGTACACATGTATTAAACACTCAACATTTAAATTATACTCCCGCTGTCCCAAAAGTTTAGTTCCTTATGAATGATCGTGCTATTTTTTGATCAGGAATTAAATCACTTTAAGGAATATTTCAAAACTTTTTGCACTTATTTGAAGAACTAATGGAGATCTTAATTGGAGCAAAGCATTTGGAAACTTATGCCCGGAGTGTTTTATTTTCTCCTCCGAAAAATGGCACAATTTTTTGTGGAAGGATTACAATTATGGGACGGAGGAAGTATTTCCCATGTGATTAATGGTAAAATACTGCCAATCCTGCCTGCTAGGACTATTTGATGCATAACTTCTGACATATTCGATTTGGTTGTGTTTGGGTGTATCTCACTTTCTTTATGAGCTTGATGGGATGAGTATTCTTGTATCATACAGCATGGGTTTTAAAGCAATGACATCTACTGCCTTTTTGCCATGATCATGCAGGTAAAAATCTGGGATCCTAGTCTTCGTGGTTCTGAGCTAAGGGCAACTTTGAAAGGACATTCAGGGTATGGTGCTACAACTCATGACTGCTAATCTTGCGCTTTGTTTTCTAATTTTTGGAATCTATGATACTTCCTTAAATTCCTTCCTCCTGTGGTTGTTTCTTTGCCAATTATAAATTAGTTCAATGGAGAATATAAATCTGTTCCAATTCAATTTCCAGAACCGTACGAGCTATAAGTTCTGACAGAGGGAAAGTGGTATCAGGATCTGATGATCAGTCTGTAATAGTATGGGATAAGCAAACAACACAGCTTCTGGAAGAGTTGAAGGGCCATGATGCACAGGTTTTCATTAATCAACTCACTTCTGATCAGATTGACATAAATATATTAGGCTATCAAGCTGCATTTTGAAGGCCATGGAAAAGAAACATTACATAATAGTTCCTTGCTCTTTTTCTAAATTTTGGTCAACTTGAATCTATGAAAATTTTATGAAACAATCCATGCCTTTTATCAATCTTGCGGATAGTGCAATGTGGCAGACTTGACATGGATATCAACATCAACTTTAGGCACCAAAATGCATTATACCATGTCTATTCCGTGACCATGTGTCCCTTTCTTCTACTTGAATATTGTACACTTGTCTGGGTAGAGTTCTTATTAAGAGCTTCCAGTTAAAAAAAGAATAATTGTCACGCTGAGTCTAACATTTGTAGTATTCATAATCATGATAAGTAGTATCAGGTATTGGACTTTGCTAAGTATTGTTGGTTTTGTTTAAAAGGACCAACTTGATTGAATTATAATCTGTCTATACTCTATACTAAGCACGTGTAGTTCACGTAGCGATCTCCCTTTTTGCTCAGAAAATTACGAAAATCAAGAAAATTTCTGCATCGCAGCATACATTTTTCTCATGTCACTCCCCTCTTCTTCCTTATCTACCAATTTACCACTTTTTCTTGACTTCATCACATCACAACTAGATTTCTAAAGGCATGACATCAAGGACTAGAACCGTGGCACATAACTACTAAGTAGCACATTTTGTAATCAATTCTCTGTTAACTAAACTCTAATTTATTGGAGGCATTACATAGCTTTATATGGACTTGAAGACTTCCTAAACCAACCAAGTCCAGGATTTCAAAAGAGGAAACTATTCAAAACCGACGGGTGACCCCTACATTCCATGTCTGGAGTTCTGCATATTACCAAAATGCCTCAGAAAAGGGAAACTATTTAAAGTTGACCTACAACATCTTTTTGCCAAAATAAACTTAAGATAGCAATCCCAAATCATCATGAGTGCATTCGACCAAGGCTAGATATATAAACTTAGTATTTCATCTTGTTTATTTTTGCACTTGTAGTTTGCATAAATGTTCTACCAGACCAAGCTGAGCCTTAAGACCTAATCAATTGAAGTCATCTACATGTATCCGTTTTCGCCATTGAGCTTTGTTGAGGGCATCATGTTCCGAGGATGTAGGACAACATTGAAATAGGTTAATGGTGATCAAAACCTAAACAACTAGAGTTGTTTGGGATTGGGAACAATGCACATGAACAGTAGATGGAAGATACGTCTACGCCTCACACCTAGAAAACCCAAGGCATCACACCTAATGCCTCTTTAGCATCACATGAAAGAGTATGGTTGCATCACACCGTCTTAGAAGCTCTAAAGCCCTTTCCAATTCTCATTCATCCATTCATTAATTCATTTCTCAAAGTCTTGAAGTTACATCAATTAATAGGCTTCACAACTTGTGTTGAATGCAAATGACTATAGCTGTGCCCTAGAGATCTGGGTAGAATGAATGTAGCAAGGGATGAATGCACATAGTAATGGATGAATATATCGAATAATATTATTAGAACTAGGACATTAATGTGATGAAATGAATCTGTAGAGGAATACAATTAATAGAAACACGTGGTTAAATGTATCTAAACAGATTCAAACTCAAATAACAATGAAATACCCCCAAATCCCTTTGACATCCAACCTTCTAAAATTACCAAAATACCCATGGCCTTTGTTAGAATATTAGAGTTAGAATATAATTTAGTCCCACATTGATTATGTGTAGTCTCCTAATTAGATTGTTGCCTATATAAATAAAAGCATATGTGATAGGGTAACTTAACACCCTATACACTTCTATTTCCCTCTCTCTCTTTCTTTCTAATAACATGGTATCAGAGCGGATTCTGATTCTACCATATACCCTAATCTATTCCATCTCAATCCTAATCTCCTAGAAATTCTAACCTAATCCTAATCATATTCAACCCTAATCCAAATCCTACCAAACCCTAGTCTACACTAGCAGCCGCACACAGCGCACTGTTCATTGAAGGTATTGTTACTGTTCATCGGAGGCACTGTTCATCGCGCACTGTTTATCGGAGTAGTGTTCACTGTCTTACACTATGTTATTTTGGTACTTTTAGGCCGTTCGTTTGCTCTCTTGGTACTTTTTTATCGTCCTTGTGGTTTTTGAAATTTTTCCTCTATGCCCATATGTTATTTGCTCTCGGTGGTATTTCCTTATGTTGACAGATTAGGTGGTTATTGATTCTTACTTTGGTTGGCGTTTCGGTGATCAGTTATCGATCTGTTGTTGTCTTTGATCTATTGGTGGGTTTTGCACTATGTCTGCAAATGAGTCTGACTTTGCTACCTCCACTCTTACTCATACTATTGCTAGTTCTTTTCGCTTCCGCGACAAGAGGCTTATTACTTCCATTCTTTTGAATGAAAAAAATTATACTTTTTGGGCCAAGGCTGTTGAGGTTTATTTTGAGGGCGATTCCACCTCACAATGGCCAATCGATGATCCTCCTGCGCCCTCTAGCTCCACATTTGCTACTTGAAAATCGAGTATGCATGCATTTGCACCGACCTATGGAATTATATGGAACCCTAAATTAATGGTCCTTTGATGTTTTTACCCACTGCTAAGCAAGTTTGGAAACAGATTCAGGAGATGTATTCTGGGGTTAACAATCTTCGCCGGATTTATGATCTTCACCAAGCATTTTTCTCTATGACTATGGGTGACCACACTTTAGAATCTCATTATGCTCGGTTCTGTGGCCTTTGTGAGGAAATCAAGATCGCTGAGCCTATTTCTGCTGATATTCAGGTTATGGAGCGCCAACGCCAATCTCTATTTGTTGCGCGGTTTATCTCCAGTTTGCCTTCTCCCACGTATAATTTCGTTCGTTTGCAGCTTTTTAGGAGACCGGACTTTACCATCTCTTGGTGAGGTTTTCAGTTGTATTCGTCAAGCTACCATTTCGGACAGTGGTTCTACTTCTGCATCTCCGTTATACTCTAACTGTTCGGCTTTAGTCACTATAGTTCCCCGTGGCGGTTATTCTCATGGTGGTTCGACGTCAGGAAGAGTTGGCCGTGGTAGTATTAGTCGTGATTCGGGCCGAGGTAGTTCCAGTCGTGGTGGTTTTGGTCGTGACTCTAGCCGTGGGGGTCGATCATCAGCCGGTGGTGGCTGCGGCCGTGGGCGGGTGCCTCGTCACTGCACTTGGTGCAATGCTGATAATCATACTATTGACTATTGTTGGGATCTCCATGGTCGCCCGTCTGCTCACCAGGTCACTGTTTCTGAGGATGATGGTTCGCAGTTATCTTCCAGTCCCGCCCCTCGTGTAGTCACTATTCCCGAGGATGTGTATCAACAATATCAGCACTATCGGTCTACTCACCAATCTTCTGCCTCCACTGCTACGCTTGCTCAGAAAGGTTCACCTTTTGCCTACCTTGCTTCCCAGACTCCTTGGATCATTGACTCTGGGGTGTCTGATCATATGACTAGTACTCCTACTATCTTGTCTGATTGTCGTTCCTCTGGGACTTCTTCTCGGGTCACATTGGCTGATGGCTTTACTGCTTCTATTGCTAGTTTGGGTTCTGTTCCATTGATTTTTTCTCTTAGTTTAGATACTGTTTTACATGTTTCTTGTTTTCCTTTTAGTCTTATGTTTGTTAGTAAGATTACCAAAGCCTTAAACTGTTCAGTTACTTTCTTTCCTGATTCTTGTGTCTTTCAGGATCTCAGGACGTGGATGAAGATTGGTGGCGGTGTTGAATGTGGTGGTCTCTACTATTTTTTGGATGGTGAGCCGTCTACCTCTGTTGTCTTCCAATCTATAGTTTTCCCTTACCAGTATCATTGTCGCCTTGGCCATTCGTCGCTTTCTAACCTTAAACGGATGGTCCCATCCTGTAGTCGTGTTGAGTTGCTTCCTTGTGAAGCGTGTAAGTTTATTAAGCATCATTGTGTATCCTTTCCCCCTAGGGAAGACCGTCGTGTGTCGAATCCTTTTCATTTAGTGCATTCAGATATTTGGGGCCCTATGCGTGTCCCGTCCCATTCTCACTTTCAGTATTTTGTTATTTTTGTGGATGATTTTTCTTGTACTACTTATATTTATCTTATGCAAAATCGTTCTGAATTACTTTCCATCTTTATATCTTTTTACAAAGAAATACAAACGCAATTTGTGGTATCTATTCAAATTTTTCGTTCTGACAATGCACGTGAATATTATCATGTTTTATCACAGTTTTTGGATGCACATGGGGTCTTACATCAATCCTCTTGCGCTCGGACTCCCCAACAAAATGGAGTTGCCGAACGCAAATTAAGTCACATTTTGACGGTCACTCGTGCTCTCCTATTGCACATGCATGTTCCTAAATGCCGTGCTTACTGCTAGTTACCTTATTAATCGGATGTCCTCTACTGTCTTAAGCGGTCAAATACCGTATGCTCTCTTGTGTCCTAATTGCCTCCTTTACTCCCTTTCTCCTAAGATTTTTGGCTGCACTTGTTATGTTTATGGCTTAGATCCTAATCGGGACAAACTTGATTCCCGGTCCATCAAGTGTGTTTTTGGGCTATTCGCGTACTCAAAAGGGCTATAAATGTTATTTACCCTCTCTTCATCGATAGTTTGTATGTGCTAATGTTACTTTCCATGAGTCTGTCCCCTTTTTTGCACGAGTTACTTCGTTTTTTGCAGACATGCCTGTCTCCGTTCCTCTCTCGACACCCCTTTCCTTACCCACCACACCCCTCTCACTGCCCTTGCAGGTATATGTTCGTCGTCCAAAAGAATCTCCGCTATCGCTTCCGCCCGCTACTGATTCTTCCCCGCCATTCGGAGATCCGCCGCCTCCTTCGTCTCCTTCCTAGTGCCTCCATCTCCTGCTTCTTTACCCATTGCTTTCCGCAAAGGTACTCGTACTTGTATACTTCTCATCCTATTGCTCAGTTCGTGTCTTATGCTCATCTTTCCCCATCTCTTCGTACTTTTTCTTCTTTTGTATCCTCTGTTTTTGTTCCTAACACTGTTCAGGAGGTTTTGTCAATTTCTGAGTGGTGGACAGCTATGGAGAAGGAGATGATTGCTCTTCATAGCAATCATACGTGGACGCTGGTCCCTCTTCCTTTCGGAAAGATTACTATTGGTTGTCGCTGGGTATTTACTGTGAAGTATCGTCCTAATGGCACTGTTAAGCGCTACAAAGCTCGTCTTGTGGCAACGGGCTATACTCAGACTTATGGTGTTGACTATGCTAAAACCTTCTCCCCGGTTGCCAAGTTCGGCTCTGTTCGCATTCTTATTTCTCTCGCTGCAATCTTGGTTGGCCCATTTTCCAGTTGAATGTCAAAAATACCTTCTTGCATGGCGATCTTATTGAGGAAGTTTTCATGGAGCAACCACCCGGGTTTGTTGCTCAGGGGGAGTCCTCTCAGATATGCCAACTTTGGAAGGCCCTTTATGGGCTTAAACAATCTCTGAGGGTTTGGTTTGGCAAATTCAGTGATGCTGTCCTGTGTTTTGGCATGAAGCGGTGCCAATCTAATCACTCTGTTTTCTCTCACATTCAACTAAGGAAAAATCTTATTGATTGTTTATGTTGATGATATTATTATTACAGGTGATAATATGAAGGGGATTGATGATCTGAAACTTTTTGCACAATGCCAATTCCATACCAAAGACTTAGGGAAACTGAGATACTTCTTGGGTATTGAAGTTGCTCGTTCTAAGAATGGTTTTAATCTATCACAGAGGAAGTATACGCTGGATATTCTAGAAGAGACTGGTTTACTAGGATCAAAACCTGTTGAGACTTCTATGAACCCTAATGTCAAATTATGTGTTGATCAGGAGGAGTTGCTTTCTAGTCCAGATCAGTATC